>JAVQJG010249834.1:0-18390 GCA_036024015.1 Craterocephalus amniculus | reverse complement strand
TGGGTTTTTCCCTATGTCATTTTATTTGAGTCATATCCTATATATTTGGTCAATTTTTTTCAAATTCAGCTTTTTGCACCCCCCCCCCCCCCACACCCTCCTGCATTCCAGTCGACAGCTTCTGTTCTTCCATCCTAAACTATCAATACGCTCCTTCTTCAATTTGGCTTTATCCCACAGGCTTTGTGTGAACGCGCGGATGTACTTGTGTGTGTTTTGGTGTGTGTGGATGAGTGACTAAATGTGGACGTGGAAGTGGAAACAGCTTTCGGCTTTGGTGCCTTGCTTTGACGTGAGAAACAAAAAAGAAAAAAAAAAAAAGAAAAGTAAAGATGATAAAAGAAAAAATCGCCACAAGTGACAGATGGCAATTTTGGTGGCCCTACAATGCTGCAGTCCATTAGCTTACATTGAAACTTCCTTTTACTCTGTTTAATCGCTGAGCTTAGTCTGCCCCAAGAGTAGTAGAATTAGGCTTTCTTTTAAAGCATGGCCAGTAATTTAATGAGTTTTTAAAAAAAAATAGATGACAATAGAATGTATATGTTGGTGGAGCAGGCAATATGTGTGTGTGTGCATGAGTTCGGGGTGTTCAGTGTCTGTGAGAGTTGTGAACAATGACCAGTGTTTGTTATTGTTGATTATGAGGTGTTGTTGATTTTTTGATATTGGTCAGTAATTTGCAACTAGAAAAAAATGGCCCCTTCTATATGATTTTAATCTCTGTGCATCTCTATCTAGAATAAAAGGGTTTCAGAGCATAACAGAGATGTTGTTCAGATCCTAGAAAAATGCCTGTTGTTGATAGTTCTGAAAGCGCCAAACGCCTTACTTCAATGTGTATTCGCTTATCTATCTGAAACAATGTGTTTTAAAAGTGAACCTTAGTAAAACTGGCATCGTTATACACACAGGAGTCCTTATATGGGGTTTTACGTTTATCAATGTCATGAAAGTGTTGTAAGATTTGTATGAATAAATTTTTGTAAACAACATTTTCTAATCAATGTCTAATCTTTGATATACATCATTGTTACGACGATACATAGAGCAGAAATAGTGCAGCAAACACACACACACACTGAGTAGGGCCTGTTCTGTTTGCAGCTTACATCTGAGCCAAGATCTTATTGCACTTCCAAAAGTTAAGCTTACATGATCATCACTTATTCTGAGCATAGATTTTTCTATGACAACTGGTAAGTGTTTAGTCATTTCACAGAACACAACCAACTCTAGTGGGTTATGTCCACCTCAAGTCCTCTGAAAAAATGCATCTTTCTGTCCTCAGACAACTACACATAAAACAGCAAAAAGAAGAAAATGATCACTGGTACAGGATGATTTGAACATAAAGGAAACATTTGCATTCAACCATAGCAAAAAAGCTAAATTAGGTAAAATCTGTTTATTTTAAACGACCATGAAACAGTGGTTGTGTTTAAGCATTTTAACATTCATTTTTTAAAAAAATTGTAAAAGGCTGGGCATTTAAAAAGAAACGACCCTGGAGTTCACTTGAGAAAACATCTTGAAGGAGCTTGCAGAGAAAAGCAGCAACTCTGGAGCGAGCAAGAAGATCTTCCCTCCAGCCGGAGCATCTGCATCTTTCTCCTTGCTCCATCCTCGGCCTTGGAAGTGCAGCTGTGTCCCAGCGGAGAAGAGGATGGGTGTGGCAGAGAACTGTGTGTGATCTGATCCTCATCAGCCTATGTGTGTGTGTGTGTGTGTGTGTGTTTGTGTGTGTGTGTGTGTGAGCACACATGCATCAGAGCTCAACTAACCCAATCAGAGAAATGTTGCATGGCAACGGTCCACAAAGGGACACGGTTGTGTATACGCATGTGTCAAGTGTGTTTGTAAGAGTGGGGAGCGATGTTGAATGTGAGGGTGTTTCAGAGTGATTTTCACTTATTTGCGCGCTCCACACATGGAGACCTTTGGGCTGGCTCTGCACTGGAATGGGGGTTCTGGTTTACGCCTTACATTTGTTAGTGAACTCTGCCCACAGAACCGCAAGAAACAGATGCACGCGGCATGTCTCTCATATACACAATAACAACAATAGTCACCAGCCAGGGGAGCTCAGGTGTTTAATATGATTAATGAAATTCAACAAAACGAATTAGCCATGAAAACTGCCCCCCCAACCCCCCCACCCACACGCTACATATCTTTGTTAGGATGCTGATTCATGGGAGCTGCTCTGTTGCTATGAAAAGGCTGTCAGTTGTCAGTCCGAGCCACCTGTGTGAAACGCAGGTTGCCTTCATCCCTTCTTTACACCACTCTCCCCCCCGCTCATGTTTGCCAGACGGACAACAGGCCTGTTCCTTCTAACAAACAGCAAATCTGAAATTTGTCCTTCCATGAAACATGTGAGAGCTGCAAATGTATTAAAAACCAAACAAATATATTCACAAAGAAATTCATTTTGAAATGCGAGCTCTTATATGCCCACAAGTGGATATTGAGACAGATGCTCCAATTTGTTTGCACAGAAGTGGACTGCACATGAGGGGCCACCCTCAACCAATTTGTATATAATGTACGTTAATGCCCGAATCAATAAAAGCTGGCTCCTCCCTCCTCTTAGTGCTGCATCACCTCTTCTCCGTGCCTTGCATCAGCTCTCATCTCCCCGTTTTACAATTGATCTTCATTTTCCTGGAGAGTTGCTTCTTATTTGTTGCGGTCTTCTGGGTGAGGACGGGAAGGACGGCTGCATTTTCAGGCTCGCACCGGCACCCTGCAGCTCACACTTTGCACAGCTCCTAATAATCTTGCCTCTGCCTCTAGACATGCCTTAATCATGTGTAAAGTGCTGGGGGGTGGGGGAGGGGGGCTGGGGGTTGTGTTCAGGGCTTTTCCAGAGAGGATTCCCACACCCGCCCCTCAGCACAACAGCCACACCCATTTTTCTTTGTAGCCATGTGTTTAATGAGCATGTGAAGCCAGAAGTGTACAAGCAAAACTCACAGTAGAGGTCCAAACAGCAATGATGCAATCATCCTCCCCCAGCCCCCCTTATGTTTCACCTCATAAATTATTCAGAAGTCAGTTATTTTTTATTTATTTAATTTAGTTTTCCATAGGGAGGGGGGCAATCTGGTCATGCCTGCAATGAAACTCTTGATTGTCGCTACCAGTGCCCCCCTCCCAATCTCCCACTCTTCTAAATCCCGTCTCTGTCACATCTACCATTGAGCGGTAGGCACTCTGCGGCAAACAGCAGCCCCTCTGGGAGCGGCATAAGACGGAAAGAGAGACAGAAGAGACAGGGAGGAGGAACATAGGAGATGTGGGCGAATGTTTGAAGACATGGACCACTGATCAAGAGATGCTTCTGGCTTAGAGGGAAACACTTTACCTGTTCTGCTTGAGTAATCATGAGTGACCAGAACTATCCATCATTTATTATGAGGCCATTTGGCCAGGGAAGAAAATGGCTAAACAAAATTTACTGAGCGGCGAGCGGGGGGGCCTCGTGTTTGTCTTTCTAAGCTACATAAAATCAAAATGATTGGCTAGTTTAATTATTGTTTTTATCATTGTATTTAAATTTTCTGGGCCAGATACAGAGCAAAAGGCAAAATTAATACATAAATAATAGTGATAATAATAACTTAATTTCTCTTATTCTTAGGTTATCTGATCCTATGATTTAGTCACAACCAAAATATCCATCCACAGTGCAAAAAAGGTTCACATGAGGCTGAATGGGGATTTTAAATTAGCCCCATGCAATGCTGACCTGGATAAAGCAGAAAATGAATGAATGAAGAGCCGACTGTGCTGAGGCCGACATAATGCTTATCCTATCACTATAATGATCAAAATAAATATATGTATTTATATGCTTAATTTTCCTTTTTTACATTCGCTTTTTTTGAACATTGAACATAAAAACATAGGATTAAAAATTTTTCACAGTTGTTTATTTTCATTCAGCAGATACAACGTTTTGGACACTGAGGCTGTTGAGGGTCAAATTTTATCTTTATCTATTTCGATGGATTTTAGATGTGCCAGGGCAGATCACATGAAGGCAAATTAAAGTTTTAATCCTGAAACTGTAAAACACTAGAAGTCATGTCTATGTATTCATGTGTAATTGAATAGTAGGGACAAAAATCAGAGGGAACCGACACAAAAACTGCACTAGCACAAGAACAATCCTATAAATATCTGCAGTTTAAAGTTTGATACTGATACTTACAATGAGGGAACTCATAGTATAAACAGTATGTAAAGGTTAAAGAAAGTAAGCCATTGAGACAAAGTTTAAAGGTTCAAATAACTTCAAAATGAGCAAAGATGACCTCATAACTCTTACAGATTACCTGAAGCTAAATTGACAGCAGATTAATAGCTGTGATCTCACTGATCTGTAATTTCAATGAGTCATTTAGAGAAAAGTATATCTAATTGCGCAAAGACTTATGAAACAATGGGAAAACAGCCTTAAAAACCTTGCATCTTTATTATCATTTCTTAAAGATGCAAAAAGCATTAAAAGCAGACAATATCTGTTCATTTGGTGCTCACAAGCGTGACAATCAGCCCAAATTTAAACCAGTGTGATCTCCACGATCTCAAATTTTCAGGCTCTTATGTTGTTTTATCCTACATGATGTTCTTCACTCAGTTACTTGCCGGGTGCTTGGTGCTGAAAAGGTTATGAATTGGTGTTACAAAACTTTTCCATTAGAAATATCTAACACTACGACTGTTAGATGGATGTCGTAGCGAGTAAAAGCTGAAAGTCCCATTTCTTTCCCATTTCACAAAACTGTCATCAATATTTTAATCAGAAACTTCTGATTAGGTAATCTGTCATGCCTGAAAACAATAGAATACAAACACATTTCCATTCTAACAAACTTCAGTCATCATAAATGTGGTTTAGGGCAACAAAAGGTCTAGAAACAGTCTGAACAGGAAGCAAAAACTTAAGCTTGAAAATAAAGAAGAAATTTGACACCCTTGGTTTAATAATCATTGTAGGTTCTTCCTTCCGTGTAAGCCCGTCATCATGCAGTAACACGCTCTCATTTGTCTGCACGTGATTTTAAGTCTTATCTTCAGAACTCCCATTCCTTTTAGCAAGTAGTACTTAATGGGAAAAATCCCCAGAGCTCAAGGCCCGGTGTTATTTAACATCAAACAAACTTCTTGAAAGCTATCTTCTCCCAGCATGTCTTTCCGAAAGGCTCGAGCAGAGAACTTTTGGTTCCCACATGCTTCTCAATATTCCTGCGGATGAGAGGGCCAGGGGCGTGTGCCACAGCAGGAGGTGAGCTGGCTTTTGAACTCATGGGAACATTATACCAGGTGGTTTTCTCAGGTCATCTTTGAACGTTAAAGATATCTCTTTCTTATTTGTGTTTCTGCCATGCGCTTTGGCTTCTAAATGTCCTGCTTGCTGACATCCAGAGTTCAGGGTGGGATGAAGAAAACAACCTTTTTCCATTGTTCTTTTTGCTCATCCACTTTCAAACCTTCATCCCGCTTTGGGGCAAAGTGGTGCAAACTGAATTGTGTGTCATCGCTGGAGCAGCTGGATGTGAAACCTCGGTGTGAGATTTGAGAAAAGAAACATGTTCGCGCTCTTTTAATTCCCCTCTTCATCTCTCTCACCTGCTTCCAAATGAAGGGAAAAGTCAGCCCATTATGTCCTCCCCATGCCGATATCCACCGTTGGAGTCCTTTTCACTTTCTTTACCCTCATGTTTCTAAAGTTGTGACGGATTTCTTGAATGAAATGAGCGGTAATGAATGGGAAAGCTGCGGAGGGTAGAGAGGTGCTTGTCAAGTTCAAGCTTCATGGGATGTACTTGAATGAGTCAAATTTACCCACTGACACACAGCATGTGGTGATGTTATCTTTCCTCACTCCTTTCATTGAAGGCAACATGAGTATATGTCTGCATGTGTCTGTCAGGATGTGCAGATGTGGTGGGAAATACTTTAATATCTGAACACACCTTTGGCAAAGACAGGGAGATTAAATAGAATTGCTTCTAAGGGCACAGCTCCAGCATAACAAGACGTTGGAAACTAACGGAGGAATGGTGGAAAAAACTGCATCAAGACATGGACGATATCTAAAGATGTTTTACTCATAATTGGAACAATTTCTTGTTTTAACAGCCCCCTTTATAAATGCATTTTCTCTATCTCCATTCTTACAAACCTCTCTAACTTGCATGCATGTCGAGATCCTAGAAATACATGCATCCCAGTCCTCACATGCAGACCAAAAAGGTAAGTGTTCGCTTTAAGAGGTTGATGTGCAAAGCAGGCAAAGAGCTTTTCCTGTCTTTCACACATATTCAAAATAAAAGGAAGTGCCTGTCAGGGAACAACACGGCTCTTTGTGAATTGTCTGCGGCAGCTCGGAAAAAGCAAGAAAAACCCGAAGCTGTGTGATAAGGAGACATGCGAGTGGGAAACACGGGGAGGTGAGGCAACCAACCAGGCTCTTCATTCACACCTGTGAGCGACATCCTGAGCTCCCTGGGGTACAGCATCTGAATCGCACCATCAAGATTTTCTCTTTTTTTTCCCTTCGATTGGAGGGCTCCCCTCTAACTCAGCTCCTCCCATCAGGGATTCTTTCTTACACAGATTGACACATTGCTGAAACAGCCCACTAAATCAGTACTCTATGGCATTAACATCTTGTATATTGCTTTTCTCTGTAATTAGCCAGTAGAGAATGAAAGCAATTCAACCTTTATACCCTTTACCTTAACTTAATACTTGGAATAGCTACTCAAGTGGCAATCTAACTGTGTATTTATTTCAGATGGAGACTAAGGTTACATAAATTGATAGGCCTATAGATTTAAAAAGGTTTTCAGCAGATGTGGAATCATTTCAAGATGTGAGTGCATCCGAACAAACCGCAGTAAAGCTGCCAGAAAAATACATTAAGACATGGAGGATTTGCATAAACTCATTCGAAGTATACAAACAGATAAAGAAATATCTTCAGAAGAAGAAGATGGTGGTGCTTCAAGCTAAAAATCCCAGCAAGCAAGGACTCCTGACAGGTTGCCAGTTCCCCTCTGGTCCAACAGACAAACAACCAGGAAGACACAGAGTACCTGGAGAGAACATGCATACCTATCAATACGGGTCATAAGTCCAGATTTTTAGCTATTTATAGTTTCAACATTTAAAAGTTTTTCTGTATTTATTTGAAGTAAATGCAATCATTTGTCTTAGTTTGACTATGATAAACTCAACAAGGCTGGCTCAAGATTTTTTACTTTACGCTTATGACTTAACCCTTTAACTTTTACACTAAGAAAAAAGCAAGACAGAAATATTTCTTTGTATTTTCCCATTTCTTTTGAGCAAAAAAAACCCCCCAAAAAAACAAATGCATGTTTTTTTTGGCAAATATTTGAGATAAAAGTTAATAGTAAAGTACTGACAGTTAAATGGTCAAAACAGCATCTGATAATAAACACTTTCTTTTGTTATTACATACACAAACAAACTGGTAGAGACGGTTCAGGCATCGGTTCTTTACTAAGATTCATGTTAGTCATGGAAAAATATGCTCTACCACATAGATAGTGGGGGAAAGCTAGGTTATCAGTTCAAATGTTTTTTTTAAAAAAAATATTTAAGATATTGCCATATATGCAGTGTTCTTTCCCTCAAAAGTGGGGATGTCTAATAAGCTTATTTTAGATGATTACTCATTTAGTGATTCGAAATTAAGGCCACACAGCTTTTTGGTTTCAAGCAAAAGCATAAATCATGCTCTGAGCACTAATATTTGTATTCATGGGCACAAATAGGATTTATTTTTACTTTGAAAGAAATCCTTAACAATAATATTGAATTAATATTCATTTCAAAGCGATCGCTCTGTTGTTGCTAGGTTACAAACCCGGCATCTTCATGCATTCAGAAGATGCCGGGTTTGTCCTGAAGAATTCTTCTGGAGAATTTAACTCTAAATGTAAAATCTTTAACTCTGAATGTATACCTGCTGACATTTGGCAAAGATATGAAAATTAAAATAAACTAATTGTTCAGGCTGGTTACATTATATTGGTTATATGGTGAATAAAGTATACTGTCCCTAAAGCCAATCAAGACATCTGATTTTTATTCATTTTTATCAATAATCTTAACTGATATGACCATTTAATTTCTATTTACAAATTAATTAACAATTATTAAATGAAAGTAATGATGTTCAGTTAGGGACTTATTTTGTTCCTGCGCTGCTTTTCTGTCTTTTGGAAACTGCAAACAAGGCATGGTAAGATCTATTTATAGCAGGCCGTGTTTTCCAAAACCCAATCAAAACAGTTCTTATTCATAAATTTAACCAGGTGGGTTATGTTCTTCAACAAATACAAGTGACAGCTAAGAAAAGCAGCCAGTGGAAACAAAGAAATGTAAAAAGTATAAAAGTACCGGGGGCAACTACTGAGTCTTTGCTTTGCTACAATGCAAATGAAAGTGCCTCCAAGAACACATCAGGTTTTATGGGAGTTATATAAACTGTTGTTTATGAGATTTTGCTAAATATTCTGGTACAGATTTAGTATATTAACTGGATTAAATCAGTAAATAAATCAGATTTTATGTTCCCATTTCTGCAGCACATAACTGCAGTTAGCACAGTCACTGCTTTCCAGAAGACACAAAATCAATATGCCTCCACTTTTATGACAAAAATCTCTACCCTAAACGCTTCTCCAATTCTTTCATCTCTTCACATGTGACCACTGAAACACTGAGCTAATTTCTGCTGCTTTCTTATTTGTGTTCTCAGTGAAACATCTCATGCTTGTTTGTTTTGAGGTTTGGCAGCTGCTGCCACACCAGTGACATCATCGTGCTGGCATACTCATTACTGAGAAATTCAGCGAAACAACATGGCAATGACAACTAAGCACTAAAGATGCCTCCAAATACAAACAAACACACTGCCCATAATTACTCTGAGCTTAGTTTAATGACTGGCATTAGCGAAAGGAGACACAAGTGCTGCATATAAAGGAAAGCTATTTAATTTAATTAGGTTTTAAGGTCTTTTTAAAAAAAAGAGAGATAATTATTTACTCTGGTTGTGATTGATGTACTTCTGCCTAAAAATAACACCAGGCATATGAGTCTTGCACAAGCCATGTAGATGTAGACAAACAGGTGTATAAATAACTTTCAAATGTGACTAAAACCCACTCATTTGACAGATAAATTAATCATTATCATTCAAGTGTAGAATTTCCTATAAACACTATGCAAATGGGAACGGGTGAAAATGAGAAGCAGTGCTGTGTTTAGCGAAGCCATTTAACAATTAGTGAAGGTTCTCCAAGCGTCTCACTTACTCTTCATATTTCTTGTCAAGTTTCATAAACATGAAGAAAAAAAAAGAGAAAGAAAAGCAGCAGAGTCCACTGGTTCTAACAAGCCGCAAAACGCTGAATCTATTTCATGTGATAAATGGCACACCTTTGTCCATGCTAAAAATAGCCGGATTCAATCATTAACACATCTCCTTCTACCACTTCGTTGTACATCCCACATGTGTAAAACTGACAACTGACAACACTTAAGAGACACACAGGAAAAAAAGATCAAGGAAAAGATTTGCATTCATGTCGCCTGGAAAGAGGAAAGGCAAAAATATATGCTAAGAACATGCTGAGAGTCTCTCAATGACACAATTCTGTTTCTGGCTGCTTTGCCCGGAATCTACATGACTTGATGGGCTGTTCGAACGGCTCAGATACTGAATTTCTTAAGCTAAACCGATTGTTACTGAAGCAGCTTATAGATGTACAGGGTTCCTTAATTCTTTTACGTGTTTGACAGACAACATCTGTACTGCATCAGAATATGGCTTTACAAAGCGAAAGTCACAAAAAAATGTGGCAGAGACATAACTTACTGTCCAAAAATGATCCCCTTTTAAGCTTGATGATGAATTCAGGTAAGTTTGTAACTATGACTACACCGTGAGTCAGACTGCTTACTGAAAATAAGATAACTTTTTTAGATATTTTTAGATATACCTTAAATAACATTCCACTTTTATTTATTTATTTTTTATAAATCCTCATTTAGATGATAGAAAGAAGATGCACACAACTCTCCTCATGTATCTTTACCTACAGTGTGTCTGATCACATCCTTACGATACACCCGAGGACATGTGTTGATGACCTCACATCTGTGATCAGCCTCTTTGTACACGACCCCCTGCAAAAAGTAAAAGGTGTGCAGGGAGAGGGAGGGGGCGATCCACCGTGAATCCCCTGCCCCGAGTTATTTTCCTGATCAGCGGCTGATTGCACAGTAACTGGACACGTACTGAGAAACAGCTGCCACTCAGTCGAGCTTCAGAGGTGTCCATCACAAAGGCTGGTGGATCCAGAATTCTCACCATCTGCTGCTGTTTTGCAGGACGTGTGATGCAGGCAGCCCCATAACACTTCTACTGTTTGGTGTGGGAGGCATCATCACTGACTGACGGCAGCTTGCGACCATGTTCAGAGCCATATGGGGAAATTCTGACTGTCACATATTGGCAAAAGGCTAAACCATTAGAGATGAGTAAAAGTGTAAAAATCAGCACTCTGCCAGACAGATGCCTTGTATCTGTTCATTTAGGACATTAACGTGCAGATCTTAGCCATCGGTGCAGAGGCAAATGATCTCTTTCAGTTCTTAACTGAATAGCAGATGTATCACTTCTTTCTTCATCCAGTATGACGAAACTCACTTTTATGAATAAAAGGGTGATAATCCCCATCACATGGCTACTGGTATATGAAAAACAATTCTACAAATCCTTATGTGAAGCGCCATGAATAATAATTAATGGTTGCCTGACTTTGAATTGGAACTTGATCATTTACAGGCTTCTATTCTTTTTCTGGACTCAAAGGAGTAATGTTTTAATTCACAAACTGTATCATTTAACACTTTGTTCCCACATCCTGCCACTTTCAAGATGTAAACATTGGATTGATGGAAAGACCAGATAAAAATATGCCTGTGTGTTCTCCAAATTCTGTTTTACCATGAGATATCTGATGTTACTTCAACAATGTTGACTTAAAACTAATGTTAATGGGTGCAGCAAGTGTATGAGTGTGGGAGAACTAATAATTGTAAAACATTTGTCATTACAACACTCACACACAAAATAAACATCAGCATTGAGCCAAAACTTTGCATGAGACAATATCTGCAGGTGAAATTCTGATTTTTGCCTTAATTATGAGCAAACCTGGTTCAGTTTCAGGCTGTTCCATTTAACATGTGTGCTCTAAATGCAAACAATTGTTTAAAGCAGCAACACATTGTTTAACAGTATGTTGTCATCAGCCACATGTGTTTATATTTGTCTGTTACAGGGGGAAAGTATTTCATACAATTACATTACATTACATTATTGCAATGAGGTTTTAAAGTCTAGGAACAGAAATTCTTTCTGTGGGAAAAAAATCCCAGGTTTGGCCTGTGGACTATGGCTTTGTGAAATAGCAGAGCCACAAATTAAACTATAAAATATTCTGATTAAAATGGGTAAAAAACCCATAACAGATAAAGCATTTAAATAAAAATCCATCATCAAGGACCTAAGCCAAAAATGTTCTCTCATTTCCTACTATACTCACACACAACATGACGTACTGCACACGCTTATTAATGTTTCTGTCCCTGACCCAGTTTAGCCCATGATTTATCATTTGGATGACATCACATGCATAGAAATAGCTCATAATTACAGTTACTAAATATAAACTCATGATGGTGAAGATTTTTGACCATATCAACTTTAACTCTCTTACACATGGTCAAAAGATTGAAAGGGTGAGGTTTTAAAGTTCTTCTTTCAAATGTGTGTTAGGCATCTGTCATATAAAAATGGCTCAGGTGTAACATTCATTTGCAACATTTAAGGTGGCATATTGGAAACTTATAAAACCAGACAAAAGAATGACAAAAAGAGCAAAAATCTACGCATTTCTCAGAAAACTATTCCACCGAAAGCACATTGTTTTTCACAAAAATGAAACTGAAGCCAAAGACTCCAAGTTTTTGAAAATTACGCCTCTCTACAAGCAAAACATGAAAAAAATGAAGACAAAACAGAGAGAACAATTCACAAAACCAGGAACAAAACCAACCAAAAAATAGTATTTATCAGAAAATTTTTGTTATAATACAAAATCTTTACAAGCAATAATAACAACAAATGAAATCATAATGTCACAAAACAACAAAACACAGAATCTTAGCCCATTTCTACACCAAAGAAAAAACAAACAAAAAACGAAGTAGATTTATGCTAAAGTAAGTTTAGTTTAGCAGCATGCGCTTTGTGTCTATCAGGCATTCCAGGCATCAGTCATGATTATCAGTTGGTCTTTTGTTTTTTCCACTCAGACGGTATGGGTGGAAAGTGATGCTTGCTTTGCAGAAATCAAGCTGACAAGGAGGGTTTTCAGTGATGCTTCAGACAGCTTCAGACTACATCCAGACAGAAATAGAAGGCCTCCCCCCTCTTCAAATGTTAAAGACAGAGCTGTTACAGATGTGTGCATCCACACAAAACCACCAAAACATACGCCTGTCAGTGGTCTGTAACACTGCCACAGAAATACATCAAAAACAGAATAAACCTGTTCGATGTCAAAAAAACATTGGAAAAAGATGGCAGAGAACTGCGCTAAAAATGAGACATTTGTGTAAAAGTCATCCTCAGTAGCACAAATGCAATAATGTAAATTGACATTGTTCCACCTGTTGGCGGAATTTACACATGCAAGCTAAGATGAAGGTGTGGCAGCGGGATAGCCTATGTGTTCCTACGCTTGGGGCCCAGTTTAAAATGAGCTTTTTTGGACTCAAGGTGATTCCTTGTGGATGTAACATTCAGTTGATTAAAAAAAATAAAAATAAAAAATATTATATTTAGTGGATACACCCAACTCGCCTCTGTATGGACATGGCCTTAAGCCTTTTGTGTTGCTTGTTTCAGATTGTAGCTGTCTTCTATGAAACTTTGTTTATTGATGGATATTAGAAATATAGTTGTGTTTAATAAAACTTTTATTATCTAGCACCTCAGGACCACCACAAGCTCTGACTAAACATTTAAGGTTTCCTGATTGACTGAGCCTCAAGTCTGCACGCGCTGACTCTGCAGACGCTCCATTCTTCCAGTAATAAAGTTTGTTAGCATCAAAACTGCTGTCTCCTAAGTCAGAGCACGCCCACAGCAGAACAAAGAAAACAAAACGCAGCACTCAGAAAAATGCCTTTGGTTTAAAACAGGGGGCAGAGTGTGAGCGTATCGATCTTTGGGTGCAACAACTTCCTCTGTCAGCAAAATTCTATTTCTGGAAGCATCGTGTCTCAGGAAGCCAACAAGACCTGATTAGAGCTGAATGACATTATATTACCTTGTCTTTCCTGCGGTCCTAGTGATCTATTTCTATTAAAGTACGCCAAACTATATTGCCATTTAAGTTAAATTTAGGTTACGCAGAGACACAGCAGGAAGCGAAACTCCTTGTTGTTCTGTAGCGGAGGCTGTTCTGTTTCACTGTTAATTGCCCTGTCCCATGAGTAAATCCAGCCGAAAGCGTTCACATCAACCCAAGCCCCACATTAGCAAGCTAGCATGAATGAAACCCAAAGGTAATAGGCAATACTTTTTTTTTTTTTTTTTTTCACATGTCATGAGACAATCAGAGGCAGTTTGGTAAAGCAAAAACTACAACTGCACACAGACACAATGTGGGCTGCTTTCAAAAACAAAACAACTGTATGAGTGTCAAAACTTTCCTCCAGGAGCTGAACAGTGAGAGTGACAGGTAAATCTCATGAGAGGAGGAGCTGTTGTTTTTATTCGCAAACAACTCCCGACTTTGATCTGAACTCAGTGATGAGATAATCTGGACGGCTGAACAAATAAGTCCTGGTTTGCTGCTTTTACAAAGATACTATTAACTCAACTGTAAGCACGGCTTTGAATGACAGACCCTGAAGGGAACAATTTCACTCTGGCAAGAAGAAAAAAAAATCCCTCCTTGGAGAAAAGCTCTGAACAATCAATGAATTCTGATTAAATCTACAATAGCGACGGTGAGGCTGCTGCAGATGAGACGCATCGTCTGCGGGTGACGTGCCGTGATTCATGACAAGCCTGAGAGTCATTCTTTTCCCATCAGGCATTCGTCTCTCCCGAACCTCTGGGTCAGCCCCGTAATAAATATAGATGTTTGCACACAGATTCTACCAGTCACAGGAGCAGACAATTCATGTTGTGGGTGGACCAGATCTGGCCCCATGCCCGCACCTGACACCCTCCAATTATATGTGACAGATGCTTGGCGCGTGCACACGCACATTAATACTCTGCAGCGTGGAATTAAAATCTCCATATCTGACACTGGGCTTCCCCCTCCCCACCCCTCCACCCTCCCTTGCACTCCTTCTACCTTTTGTTCTCTGGGTGTATGTGACCAGATGTGGCCCTACTACAAATTTAATAAGGATGCAGAGATGTTATTGTACGTCTGCCTGTGGCGCAGGATAAACTTATAAGATTCTCCGAGTGTGTGAGATACTTTGTTAATGTATATAACATGGATATATGAAACCTAGCACGTGTATGAGTGTGTGTTGCTGGTGTGAGTTACACATAAATGCACTGATCCTATGGATGGGTTTCTCCATATCACCTTATTAGCAGGCTCCATGTGTCAGTGGTTAATCCCTCGGTCTCTCAGGGGATGCCCCCTTTCTCCCTCCCTCCTTGTCCTCCTCCTCCTCCTGTCACCCCCTCATCACCACCTCCACAGATGGGTCCTTTTATTTCCCCACAGAATACTAATAATGCCCATTGACGGATTCCAAAGAGCTGGTTTTTTCCCTTCAATACCAGCAGCAGGGCTGAATGGTATAATGATGCAAGTGGTGGCTGAGGGAGGGAAAAGGGAGGATCTCACAAGCAAACAATCAACAGCTAATGCAAACAAAGATTTTCTTTATTGATGTTTAAGTGGTTTGCTTCACAATTTATTAGGTTCTTTTATGTCATCCATGTGAGTAGAAAATTATATGTACAGACCTTAAAGGAGCTATAACTGATATGATTTTAATCTTTCTAAGAAAAATGGTTTCTTCACGGTATATTATGTGGTGAAAGGTGTAAGTCCATAAAAATGAACGACTCATTGATTGTGCAAATGTAAGAGTCCAGGCCATGTTAGTTAGGGAAAGCGGCTAGTTTTTTAGCTTTGGCATAACGCTCTTTGTCTGCCAATGGGGTTTACTTCGGGAACTTCTGTATTCTGATCAGCCAGTAAGAGCGTTCCCCTAGGGAATCCGGAATATATGTAAGTTATCCCCATTGGCAGAGAAAGAGCATTACGCCAAAGCAAAAAATGAGCCGCTTTCGCTTACAAAAATGACCTGACTCAATATCAATCTCTTTTAACTAGGCTAAAGCCAACTGAAAAACAACAAAATGAATGATTTGGAATTGACCTGAGTCACTATGAAGCTAATATATGCTACTGCTGATGAATTTAACACAAAAATGTTAATTGAGGACGGATTCATGTACTTGTGGCCAAAGTACTGATTAGATCCACAAAAATGTCAAGTGATTTTTAAAAGACAAAGTCATTGATATTTATTGTGGACACATACAGTTATCACCTCTCATGTTGCGAGAGAAATATACTCGTCCTCCAGAATCAGGAGGGAAATTAATGAAACTGAGGATATTGCAGAGCTTACTTATATAACAGGTACATATGGTGACAAAACATTTTCAGATGGAGGACACAGCCAACAACAGTCAGGAAGGACTAAAGCTTGGGGATTTGTGTGCTACTATAGTTTCTAATCATAGTAAAACATTATTGGATGTCTCAGCAGTGCATTAACTCAACAGCCTGGAGTCAAATCCCTTTGTCCGTGAAGCAAACAGAGAAAGCGATGAGTGAAGGGGAAGAGGGAGAGGTTTTAAACAACTTAGTTATCCTGTAGCCAAACTGTCTGCTTCTAATTCTCTGTTGGACAATGTTCAATTAACATCACAAGAAAACATCAAGAGTACATCAATTGCTTCTGTAAGTTATAAAAGAAAGAGGAAAAAACTCATTTCTTGGCTTACCTGCTGCTCCAGCTGCCCAAAATAAAGTAAAAAACGGAGCACTTGCCAAAAGCTGCATACACATTCAAACTGAGCTCCAAATGTTTGGTTGGCACAATTCACTTGATTTACCTTCATCCAAGACAAGAGCAAACAGTAACACTTAACATCGTGCAAGGATCAGTATTGTTGACAAATGGTAATTTTCATTTTCACTTTTCTCAGAAAAAGGATCTGAGAAAGGACTGGGGAAAAAAAAACATCTCATCCTTTTAATAGGCCTGTTCAAAAAGATTGGATGCTGATACATCTATCTAACACAACTGCCATAAGTCACTACGTGCGTTCCCCTTTCTGCGCATTAATGCTAGGCAGTGAAAAGGCAATGAAGGGAGAACCAGAGCTCGGCTAGCTACATTAGCTAGCATACTACATCAAATACAGAAATTAAACATGAGGGATATTATGGCAGAGAAAGTGCCTATACTGCGTTGGAAAAGAAAAGCCGTTGTGGAGATGGCTTGTGCCAAGACAAAGGCTAAAGAAGTGCAGAGAAAGAGCAGAGTGAACATCAGTGGCGTCAGCTAAAGCATGGCTCCATTTCCACTTAATATTAGTCTCTATTTTACAACCCGTGCCCACAGATTATTAAACTGTGCTTTCTGTTTGAAGTCCATAGGCATACAGATTGCCCAGAGGCCTCAGCTGAGTTTGGACACAACCAATTTGGCTAAGGACAGTGTTATATCAACGTTAGCTGCTGATGGTGTGAGTGTTGAACTTTTTTTTAATCTCACTGTAAAATACTTGAGCATTAAAAACATAGTCCCGTATTAAGTCTTCATATGACAATAGACAAGCAGCTGTGGGCCATGGAATCCAAACCCTTAACTGAGATCCCTCTGCAATCTGTGCACGCGGATTGCAAACAGAGCACAGTTTTATGAACCATGCGCAAATATCACAAACGGAGAGCTGTTTATCAAACCATGAGCATGGGCTGCAAAACAGAGAGCACAGTTTAGTCATCCATGCAATTTCCACCGGCTTTTTTAAAAGAAAAAAAGTGACACTTGTTGCACTCCACAGTAAACAATCGATGCTACTTCTGGGAAAAAGGGAAGAAATGGGTTCGGACTTTTGAATAGTGTATTTTCAAAATGCTTGCTCCAGCTGTTTTTCCATAATTTCCTACCTGTCCTTAAAGCTTATGTTAGGAAACATACTCTATAGATAATGTGGCAAAACAACTAATCTGTCTATCAGAAACAAGCACATAGGTCATTCAAACCCAGATGACTCATAACAATGGTCTGTGAAGCATCCATCACAGCAGGAGGGAAATTTGACTCATATGAGCATTTCTACATCAGATCATTCTCGAGTGCTTATATTAAAAACTCTAAAAATCCTCATAAGGAGGTGGGAGTGAGGGGGTGGTGTGGAAATACGCAAGGCCTTCACCCTTTTTTCATTAAAACTAAGACAATTACTTACATCTTAGTTTTTTACCATAATGGAACTTTCTACAGCTAAACACCTCTCTCACTTCCTGGTTAGGTATAGGCAGTAAAATCATTTGGATAAAGTTAGAAATCAAATCAACTTAGTTTGAAAAGAAAAAACATCACAGTCAGGATGAAAATTGATTATTTTACAAAGTGATGTGTTCATGGATGTTAGTTTGAAGTTCACATGCAGTTGTTCCTTCAGAAAAGGCCCATGGGCCAAGTCATACCTCTGACTTGGGGTCATATTTAGGTGACGGTACACCAGGCAGATATAATTCTTTTTATATTCACAATGTATTCCTGTAAGAGATGGGAAGTTTAACCCTCATAAAAAATTTCTATTTTATTAAGTTCCTTTCGAAGAGTCAGCTCCTTTGGCTCCTAAAAGCCCCTTCAGTGTCATTCAGAGCTTCTGTGACGGAGCCCCGTCACTTATTTGCTCTGTGTGTTTATTTGTATATTCTTGTGGATAGAAGCTGCAACCACAGACTTCATGGGTGCACACATTTAGCTCTGTGTTTTAATCATTGTGAATTGTTATTGTTATTATGGATATAATGTGTGTGTTAATTATGTGATATTAGGTATGGGATGATTGAACTGTTTATCGGTTATGCCCATATTTGTACCTCCGCCGGAAGGGCCCATTAAGCTAAGGGGAGGGGCTTAGCCGCCTTAAGTACAGCTCACCCTGAGCAGGGGGGAGGTTTGAGTAGGTTG
>JAVQJG010249813.1:0-15786 GCA_036024015.1 Craterocephalus amniculus | reverse complement strand
TACTGGGAATAAAATACGACGTTTACGTTCTACTGGGAATAAAATACGACGTTTACGTTCTACCAGGAATAAAATACGATGTTTGCGTTTTATCGGGAATAAAATACAACATTTACGTTCTACCGCGAATAAAACATGACATTTAGGTTCTACCAGGAATAAAATACAACGTTTACATTCTACCAGGAATAAAATACCACATATACGTTCTACTGGGAATAAAATACGACGTTTATGTACTACTGAGATTAAAATATGGCTTAGTGAGATTTTGTCTTTCTTTACATTTTACACAGAGACCCACCCTTTTTGGAAATTCGAGTTGCATAGTCAGCTTGTAATTCGGCTCACATGTAGGAAACAGCAGCAGCTGAAAAGCCTCGTATGTTCGCATTGATCAGTCGGCATCAACAGGAAATAAAACATAAATCCAGAATGTCTGCATGCAGGGTTTCAGCCTGCGTGTGCAGGGAACGGAGCGTGATAAGAAATGCTCTGATTATTGTAACATGAAGGCACAGCAGAGGCATTTTTTCTCTGAATATGTGTGTTTATCATTTTAGTGGCAGTAATGGGGGCGGGGGTGGGGGGGCTCAGACATCTGTCACAACAATTCACGTCGTTATCAGTTTCCCTTTGTTTTCACCTTGAAGTTTGGGGAGAATGCGCTTCAGGCATATGGCGCTCAACTCCACCCTCCAGCACACACACACACATCCACACATGCTCACATTGGTATTCTGTACAGTGTAGCTGCAGGGAGCCACCAAAACTGCTCCGGCATTATCGAATTTCACTGCAAATAGGTATTTACGCCATGCATCATGTAGTGACAGCAAACATGTGTGCCAAACCGATGCTAAGTGCATGTGAATTAGTGTGAAGGGCTGTGGCGATAGCATCTGAGCGGGCGCTGAGCGGGAGAGGAGACACACAGTCAGAGTGAGAGTGATGGAGGCAGACAGGCTCAAATCTGGGAGTGATTCCTAGCTGGGATGGAAAATGGCTCTGGTGGGTGACAGCAGCTGTGCAAAGGCTGAAAACAAATGGCTGGAGTGAGAAAAAGCTGCGATTTGAGCACAATGAGAGCATTTATGAGCTGGTGCGGTGACAACAAGGAGTTTGTACAGTCACACCGCAGAAGGAAAATGTAAAAATTCATGCAGCTGAAGTGGATGTGATGCTTGTTCCTTCATAAAACCTGTTTCACAGCTTCGCTCCGAGTCATTGTTTGTGTCACTCTACGTAACTGAGCAGAAGAACAAACTGAACTGGATCCGGGGCTCCAGCCCTCCATCCTGCCGTCACGACGCTCTGCCCATGCTTTCTGCACATGCTCAGAGAGAGGCCCGTCAGTCCATGCTGCCACCTCTGTGTCTAGGAACAGCTGAACCCGGGCTTTGAGCCCTTACAATCATAATGATGATAGATAGATAGATAGATGGATAGATAGATAGATAGATGCATGAAATGCCTCGTCAGTGAATGCTGAATGTTCATGTTGCGTTCCAGTTGTCTAGGAATCCTGAGCGGATGATATCATTACCAGTTATTGAATTTCCAGTTACACCGACTTTGAAAAAATGAACGCCTCTAAAACAACCAATTTGTGAGCATCAACTGTGATAAAAAGTAAACATTCACATGTGCCTTTAAAGATGTGCACTGAGAACTCCAGCCAATCTTAATTAAGATAACAATGAACTGCAAAGAGTACTGTGTGTAGCCATCTTTAAATCTGGTATCTCAGGGTCCCAGTTCCCACCTCGTAAATCCAAGATCATTTTGTTTTTCCACCAAGATTTTCTCAGAATAGGACAACATTAGCAAACTATTATTTATACTGTAGGTAGATAGATTATCGCGACATTTGACAGAGGTGTTGATTGATGGCTTCCTTATTGAAACTGTTCAGCTTCACCATTTTTCACTTCTACTTCCACAAAGTTCCTCATTACTTTACTCATTCCTAGATGAACTGGGCTGCTGTCTAGTTTTCACTGACAGTAATCTGGTTTCCTTCAGAGGGAAATAACCATCTACATTCTCCACTGTCTCTTCACTCTGATACTAATGTTGTGGTCTCACACAGCTCCGCTTTCTGAACAGACTGAGATTACACAAACAGGTGTCGTCCTTTCAGACAGGAGACAGAAAAAATAGGCCTCGTCAGTGAGGGTTAAGAAACAAAAACAAAAGAAAGGTGCAGTTGTACTCACGGCAAAGGTTAGAGTCAAGCTTTCTGTTATAAATAAACGTTATATCGAATGATGACAGTCATAAATAAATGAGTAAATTCTTGATATAAAAGATAAAGTAAAAAAACCTGTACAGGTCGGTTCTTACGTGTCGTAGTTAAATGACTAATTAAAATAAATCCAAGGCTTGAGTTGAAGAATTTTTCTGTTGTTGTTGCTCTTTGGCTTTTCTGGTTGCTGATGACAGATTGCAGAGGATGGCTGACACAGAACAGGACACTGCCGACCACAGACGGATGAACATTCAGGGAGCTCATTGCAAATACAGCCAGCTATGACATTTCCTGCAGAGATGATCATGTGTTGCTGGACCAGTCAAACGTGTCATCCAGCACCAGCTCGAGCTGGGTTTTAACAGTCTCAACATCCACACCTTTAATTTCAAATGGCTGGTGGTTCAGTTTAGACTTTCCAAAGTCTCTGACCGATTCTTTGGACTTTGAAATGTTGAGCTGCAGGTTTCTGGTATAAAAATAAATAATGAAAAAACATGAAATAGAAAACTGCTCTTCAACCAAATATCTATCGTTCATAAACAAGATTCACAGCATCAAACAAGCAGTTGGTTTATCAACAGCAGGAAGTACCCATGTTCACTGAAAACCAGTTTTAACACCACCACACCATTTAATCCCATTAACAGCAAAGGCTTGGCGGACACTTTCCATCAACTGAACTCCTCCTCCTGCTGTTTGGACATCCTGCCCACCAGTTTTACTGTATCTAAAAGGTCTCTAAGACTCAGGGGCCAGTTGTTACGGGTCGTGAATGTGTCTTTAATCTCAGGCATCTTCCCAGAGGCGCTGAAAACAGCTATAATCAAGCCTTTACCAAAACGGTAAACACAACCTTAGACACAAATGAACAACTTCTGGTCATTAGATCATTGAAAAAATGTTTTTTATCAGCTGGTTCTGTATTAAACTTGTTTAAATCACACTTAGAGAACAGGAAGTAGCTTTAGATAAGACCTGAACTGTTTGCGTCTCTTGCACAGACTGTTGCACAGATGAAGCACTTTGGTGATTTGCATTTTCCCAAATCGTTGTTCTTTTTTTTCTGTATGTATTTGCTTGTATTACTACGGCAGTACTACATTGGCAATTTCTAGCACTGTGTGAACTGCATTGTGCACATGCGTATTATGTGTACATGTGGGTATATGTGAGCACGTATGTATGTTTATGTATATATTTTGGGATGTTTTTTTTTTATTTCATATTGTGAATCTGTGTTGTGGCTGCAGCATTGGTGAAAGACCCAGTGTAAATTTCTCTCTTTGAGAGACAAAGTCCATCTTGAATCTTGAATCTTAACATCTGAGCAGAAAGGATGTGGAGTTCCCCAAGGTTCCACCCTGGGGCCTCTTCCGTTTAACATAGATGCTCCCGCTGGTATAAAGGAGAGCAAAGTTAATTAGCATAGCGATGCAGACGACACACACAGTCTCCATGAGACCAAGGCCCAGTACAGGCTCTGGGTAAATGATTAATGAGTGGATGAGCCTGAACTTTCTTCAGCTGAACAAAAGGAAAACTGAGGTGAATGTCTTCAAAGCCAAAGAGAAGTGTTTAAAAGTCACCACTGAGCTTCAGTTTATACACCTAAAACCACCAACTGGGCCAGAAACCTGGATGTAGGATGGAGTCAGAGATGAATTTTAAGAAACATAATAAGGAAATCACAAAGTCCGCCTACTATCATATACTGAATATTGAAGTTAAAAGATCTGAAATCCAGGTTAAGACCCTCCAGTTCCCTGCTGCATTCACATAGTTTTTATTTGAAAGTGCAAATATGTACTGTAAGGTTAAACTTGGTCATGTTTTAAATCTGTTGTCCTTTCCTAATTTTTATTTTAGAAATTTTCTTCTGTTTTCATTTTATTTCTTTTTAAAAGTTTTTGTTTTAATGTACTTTTCTGCAATGTAAAGTACCTTGAATTGTCTTGTACAGAAAATGTGCTCTGTGAATAAATTTGCCTTGCCTTGCCTGAAGCTGTGTGTTCCTGAAAAAAGGACTGCTGCGTTTGTGTTCCCTGTTCGGCATCCAGGAGTTGTCGCTTTATTGATTTAAAATGGTTGGTGGTTCAGGCTAGACTTTCCAAAGTCTCTGACCGGTTCTTTGGACTTTGAAATGTTGAACTGCAGGTTTCTGGTATAAAAATAAATAATGGAAAAAAAGAGAGACAGGGGAAAAAAATACACAATAAATTCAGTTTTCTGACTTTCACATTTCCCCATGAGGCTAAGTTTACCCAGGAGACTTATGTTTGGGCCACTTTTCTTTCATTATATTGTATTTCTAGATTTTTTTTTTAGCTTTGTTTACACTGGCCGCACCTTTTCTATTATTTAACTTTATTTGGTTAAGAAAAACATTATATTTAGATGTCACTGAATGTAACAGCACACAACGTGTCTACATACATTTTAAGCATCATTTTACAGACTTAAAATCCACACCAAGTGGTTAATCATTGGATAAAAGTTAAAGGTGGGGTGTTTTTTAAATAAAACATTAATAACAGTATATTAGGAAATAAACACAAAACATGATATTAAGATGCAACGTAAAAAAAAATAAGTTTGGAAGTTTTGCTTGGATTTTTGTGGTTTAACAAGCAGAAAAAAAGAAAAAGAAGAAATATTAGCATTGTAGACCTACATAACTACTTTTTCATTAATGTTTTCATCTGTAAAGTATTATTAACTTATTTGATCAGAAAAAAATCAAATAAAAAATGTAAAAATAAACCAACCCATGATATATTCTATAAAGTAGCATCACTGTTGTAGACACACTAACCACAGTATGAAGAACAAAAATCTGAATCAGTTACTTAATTATGTAAGACTTCGCATTCAACCCCTAGCATCCATCATGTGCAGTTTTATTGTCAAAATGTTTTTTTCCAGCGTCATTTTTAGACATAATGTTTTCCCCACGATATGTCAAAAGAGCCATCTTTTCTCCCGACAGAGGCAGCAGCAAGAGAGGAGTACAGTGTGTTGTGTTCATAGTGAGCTGTCAGAATGGCCCTCGTCATCCCCGCTGCTCGCTGTCCTTTTGTTAAACTGCTGCAGCCTCAAATGAAAGGCACCAAACTTGACCCAGATATATATATGTAAAAGGGGACGCAGGTTACGTTCAAGTTCCCCAAAAAGACCCTGCACAAACGTCGCTGTGTGTCTAAGTGTGTGTATATATGCACACCCATTTCAAAAGCTGTGCAGACAAAAAAGGCAGAAAACTACCCCCCAAAAAAGAAAAGAAAAAAAAACAACAAGCACTCAACAACACAATAGAATTTTCCACAATGGTTTCTGAGTCGGGGAAATTAGAAAGTACAATGATGCACACAGCACACAAAGGCCTAACAAATTGCTCATTTGTATCTGAAAATACTCCTCTTTTCCCAGTGCTTCTGCCTTCAGTCTGTCAGGAAGACACGCGCTGACAGATTATGTGCAGCCGTCATCTGTCGTGCACGTAGGGTTCAAACCAAATGTAACATCATTTTTCAATTTCTTCAGCGGTTTCAGACACAGATGTAAGTGCTGCTGCTTTCAGCTGGAGAGCTGGAATGAACGTAGTCGCACGACGGCATCCCACGTGCACGCTCCCAGCCTCTCCTTGATTTTATTTATTTGAGTTTTTTTTTTTAAAAATGCAGGTAAATACTACATTTATTCTCCTTGAAAAGTCCCACAAATGGTTGCCAAACAATGAAACCCATGCAGTTTAAAGTGCTGATCGCTGTAAACGATATTGAATATAATGCCTGCGTTTATATGTTCATTAGAGTATGCAGGTTTTATCCTCTTTTTTGGAAGAAACACCAAAATGAGCTGGGCCCTTACACACTTTCATATAACAGAAGAAAATTGTTGCAACATCCTCAGGCTCATCTTGTCTTGCTTGGAGGAATATTTACAAGATCTTTTGCATAAAAATATACATGCATTTTATTTTTCATGGTTTGAGAAAACAATTTCTTCAACTGTAATTCTACAAAAGTACAGCTGTGTGTCTTAGATGATGTACGTTTATCCAACATCTTTCTTCCCTGATACTCCAGAGCGTACAGAATAACGATAATAATAGGAATGTTTGAACAGACCTGCACATGTTATCCATGGCTAATTTAAAACAGCAGAAGACTGTTGTGACAAAATATGTGATATTCATTTTAAATATATGTGTGCAGTTGATTTAGAAAGGGGCAGGTATCATAAGATTTTCTTCTTCCTGCTCCTTTTCAAGCATGGTAGTGCAGTGAGATGTGGTTTTGACTTTTTTGTTGTTCTTCTTCTTTTTGCATTATCTGGAGACTACATAACCATGTGCAGAATGAATAACAAAAATGAAATTAAATGAAAATGGAAAAACAAAAAACTATGCACTAAATGGGAATACTGGGAATACCCTGTAAAAGCCACGCATTTTGTACTAAAATCTGCTTAATTGTATTCAGGAAAGGATCATAACATTAACAAATGTTCTTATTTTATTCTTAAACAACATGATTTGCATGTAAAATCTAAATATAACCAACTGTGTGCGAATTATTAATTAATATTTTCTCCTGTAATGTTCAGAAAAGCATCATGGAATTAAAATCTGCTGAATAAAGGTGCATCTTCCTAACAAACTTGATCAGAATAAACCACACTGCTGCAATAAATATGAAAAGAAACGCATCATCTGAGCTGCACAACAAGATTTCTGAATAAATTTGTAACTCATCTGCTTCTTCCTCTTCCCTCCATCTGCTCTTTAGTAACCAAAGCTGATGACAGAGGTAATTGAGATGTGTTTTCTTCACCTGGAGTCGCCTCCTCACTTGACTCCTGCATGTTTGGATCAGTCTGCAGAAAAACAGCAGACACAGATTTTTCTAACTTCCTTGCTTCCTGGACTCATCATCTAAAAAAGAGACCAAAAATATGGACTCTATATATTTGTGGAATGAAACTTCATGCAATGAGAACAGAAGGAAATAGATTTTTATTTTCATGTTTTGCTGCACTGTAAGTGTTTTTCCTTCCTTCTGCGTTGAGGAAGTATAATATGGATATAATTTCTTCCATAGTTCAAATAAAGTGGGCAAGAGAGGGGGAGGGAGGTGAGGGTGAGTAAAGGGAGGGGTGACGTCAGGTCCCATTAGTCTGACAGACCTCCTATTGGACCAGTGGAGGCTTTTAAAAGGTGCAGGCAGCAGCGCGCAGGAGGATCGGTGTCTTGCCACAGACGCGCCGCAGCTCTCCAGCGATCCACCGGACTGACGGCAGCCAGGTGAGCAGAGAACCAGAAACAGACCTTAGAACGATTGTAGAAGGACGATTTTAGACATGGGAGGTAACTAATCTGTCTAAAAGAATTTTCTTAAAAGGAGAGGATCAGATTTACGCATGACATTAAGATTTCTCCTCTCTTTTGTTTTCAGACCCGATGAAGACGAGGACGCTTCAAATCAACAGGTAGGTCAATGAATCCGCATATTTTTACTTAATATAGCCACACAAATCAGAATCTGCACCTCAGATTAGAGAAAAAGACCTGTTTTAATAAGTCAGACTGTTGAGCCTCTTTGGGCGCGTGCATTCCTCTTAACACACGGTTGATATGAATGACAGCAGTAATTAAACAGAAGGGAAAAAATAAGATAAAAGTTGTTGATGGTGGGTCTCCTGCGCGCGGGCAGAGTAGCGTGCACCACGCGTCCTTCCCCACCGATGGATTACGAGCGTCCCCCGCCTCGCAGCCTGTTTGGGCTTCCTGGGGTCAAATGACAACAGCTCAATGTTTTTACCCTCCGACTCAATCAATAACCCGCCTCGTTTCCTGCAGAGTCCGACCGAGAATCAGCGCGGCTTAAAGCCGGAGAAGTAGATGCGAAATGTCAATTTTAAACGATTATTTCACGCGCGCGCACTCCGTAAAAAAGAACTGCTCGGTGATTAAATTAAGATGCGTTTCAGCACCGCGGCGCCGGACAGCTCCCCACATCTGCCCACAAGCCCCGCGCCCTGCCTCCCCATCCTCTGCCCCTGGGTGACGGAGCCATGAAACAGGCTCCAACATAGAAAACTACATGGTGTGAGAGCATTAGGTGTGAAGGCCAATATCTGTCACGCATATTATCCTTTATTTTTTGTCAAAGTCCCAGATTATTGCCTGTGGATGTGGCAGTGACAGGCAGTCTCCTGGCAGGGTCTTCAGGTGTCAAAAATGGGGCCCTGGAGCTCATCCAGGACTCCCCTTCTCCATTCCTCCTCCCCTCTTTACTCTCCTTCATGAATGTTACAGCAGACTCACCATCTCCATACATACACCCACATAAACACACACACGTCTGCATACCAAATGGTGTGACACAGCGCACACAATCTGCAGCCATGAGAGAAATTCAGTGCTAACAGGTGTTCAAACAGGCCGCTCGGTACATTCTTCCAATTATTGCAATTAGATGCTGCCTGGTTACCGCTCCATAATGTACAACTGCTGCTGTGGAGGAGAGTGTGTGTGCATGTGTGTGTGTGAAACAGAGGAAGGGGGGGTAACACAGACAGACAGAAATAGAGAAAAACAGCAGGAAGGAGCATGAAAAGAGGGGGTGCATCTGATGTTGCGATTGCTGCTCTCTGTGGAGGATGGAGCAGAAAGAAGCAAGCAGTCCGATTAATATGGTATTGAGAGAGCGCACCCTGCATGCATGACTAATCCCCTTTTGCCCCGAGTCATTATCAGCTTTAGCAGATTGTCTAGAAACTGGAGGCAACAGTGTCTGATTTTAAATAAATAGATGAAAAAAGCAACGACGGGCTCCCTGCGTTTAGAAATCATCCCTGGTTTGGTGTTTTGTCTGCAGTTGCCCAGCATATTGATTGGAAACAGGCCCCAGCATGACATTTAAGAAACCTTTTTTTTTAGATAAATCAAGAAAATATCCTGCAAGCAGTGGGGGAGGTCTTCAAGAAACCCACAAAGAAATAATTCAAAAGCTTAAACAATCACTTGTGTGAGATTTTTTCGCTTTTAAAAGCGACTCAATCAGGGCTCAGACGGGAGCTGCCGGATGAGTTTGGGCTTTTTGATTTTCTTTCGAGTGTCAGAAACAGTTTCCAAGGCTGCATATTTGAGGGCTGCAAGAATGACAAGAAGCAAGAAGTGTGTGATATTTGCGGTTTTTCCTAACGGCCGGCGAGGGACATCTTGATTTGATAAGTGATTGAGCTGTCATACTTTATAGTGAGCGCAGGGCAATCACGGCAGCCGGCGGTCTTATCAGGGCAAGAACGAGAAAGAAAGATAACAGGGTGCCATAAAGCCTGACAGCATCAGCGCGTGTGTGTGTGTGAGTGTGTCCATAGGTAAGAGTGGATGTGTATCATATTAAGCAGGAGATGTTTGTAGCAGCTGTCGGCCTTGTTTGAACAGCAATCACAATCAGCGGCAGCAGCAGCCAAGCGTGTGCTTGTGACAGCGCTGGTGGAAGACTCTCTCCCCCGCTCTTCCTCCTCCTCTTCCTCTTCTTCTTTGCTTCTTTACGTATTCCAGCATCTAAAGTGACTGCGGTTGCATCAGTTCCACCACAGTTGAGGATCTGGATTGATTCGCCATCATCTCCGATGAAACTTATTACACCTTCAGATCTCTTTCAGTCTGATTATTTTTTTTTTTTTTAGAAAAATCCTTCCTGTAAAGCCATGAAAACAAAGTGTTCCTGTTCCTACGGGGTGGCCTTGACGGGCTTTTCTTCAACACCGCCTCGGGAGAGAAACGTATTTACACAAACGGCCTGACTACCTGTGAGAGTCCAAATGATTATGTCTGGAAAAAATTTAAATAGAAAATATAAATTGAACTAGAGATGGAATAATTACTGTTCAAATACATTTTGTGCTAGAAATTCAGCTGTTATGTAATTACTTATCTAAATATTTCTAAAAATATGGTGAAAATTGGTTTAATAATGAATAAATAGAGTTCAAACTAAGGAAATGTGGGGTATTTCTGCATAAACGCAGCATCTTAAAAACTTTACTGAGAACAATTTGAAGTCTTAAGTCAAATTTATACTTTTCTTTCCTTTCTGCACCTGGTCCTCACCTCCATGCTCCTCCTCCTCTCACCCCCCCGCCAAGCTTCTTCTATTCATCCTCCACCCTTGTTTTCCTTTCTCCACATCTACTTAGGAGCAGCTAAATCCATTGTTTGATGTGGCCTTTTCATTTGCTTGAAGGAAGTGAAGGACAGGCGAGGGAGGTGGAGGTGGCTGAGGATGGCAGAGAAGAGGAGGGAATTTATTAGGGTGGAGAGAAGAGGGAAAGTCCTGCAGCAACAGGCTTGTTTGGGTTGGTAAAGCTGCTTTACGTGATTAATTTGTTTGTTTTATTGTTATATTTAACATTTTTTTCCTCCGAGGAGAGCCAGCTCCCACTTTTTTGTTCATTTATTTGCTCGCATAAAGGTTTCCGCTGAACATTGAAAAACATTTAAATGATTTCCTTTAACTGTTCCATCCATTCTTCTCAAAAATCTCCTGCTTTACACAGGAGAGCATCCGGCAAATTATTATAATTACAAAAATGATGCATTATTAGCAAGCAAAAACAGCCCTAATGTGAGCAGTGAAAAGCATTTTACCATATAAACACCAAAGTAACAATGGTGCAAACTGACATGACAGCAATTTTCTTATTCATCTGGGTTAAGATGCTTAAATAAAGTGGTTGTGGATAAATACAGAGGCAGCTCACTATTCGGGTGAAACTGAGTGGTTTTCGGGGAGCTTCTTGTCGGGAAGCCGCTGAACATTTGTTCCAGACTTTGATTAGCTTTTCAATTAAACATCCACAAAGCAAGCATCTTGTTAGCATGAACAGCCAGTTTAGCTAAAGAAAAAGCATTTTAACCAGTTAGAAAACTGAACCTTAACCAATAAAAACACTGAACTCTAACCAGTTTGAAAAATGAACTATATCTATCAGTTTTTTGCATAAAGATCTCACTTAGCTGTCTTTGCTGTAAATCACTGTGAATAGCTTGAGTCCTGGATGCAGCCAGTGTTAGCCTGATGAAAACAAGCCAAAAAGACGTGACTTTGCTCATTCAAACAAATGAGCCAAAAAGAGCTGGAATAAAACCTAAAACACATAAGAGTCGATGTCTGTAAGCCTCACGGATAAGAGCAAGGATCTTCAATCCTGATCCTCAAGGGCCGGTGTCCCTGCAGGTTTTCATAGTGTCCCTGCTGCAACACCCTGACCCAAATCAGGCGGTACTTTGCAGACTTGTGCAGAGATGTTGGAGTCTGAGTCAAATGTGCAGGAGGGACACTTTGAAAACCTGCAGGACTCCAGCCCTCAAAGAACAGGATTGAAGATCCCTGGATAAGAGGGTTAATTTGGGGCTAGTATGGTGAGCCTTCCAATAAAATCTTTTGTCCTACTTTTGTTTATTTTACATATTTCAATATCAATTTGTGTTTTCCCAAAAAAAGGACTCTTGTGTTCGTGTTCCATGTTTGGCATCCAGGAGTTGTTGCTTTATTGTGTACTTCTAATCAGGACGCACGAGCCAAATAAACCACTACGTTTTAGAAAACACGTCATCAAACCCGTAATATCGACAATATTTGTAAGCAACCTGACTGAAAATAAGCTCAAAGTCGCTTAAAACACTTGGCAACACTTTGGGCAGCTAATCTGAAACTAGCTTAGCGTAACAGAAGTCTTTTTATATTTATTTTATCAAATTAATTCGGTCACTGATTTACATAACTGCTTTGTCTTTTTTCAGGTTGTTAAGATATTTCCATTGAAGCTTCTTTTTTTTTTAATATATACTCTGCTAATGCTAAAGACAGCTTAGCAAGTTGTTTATTTATGACCATGGAATTCAGTTTTTTGTTAAATTTGTCAAATTTAGAGATGGTTATTTATTCAAAATTATTTTATTGGAATTTCCTTCAGATATGTCTGTAAATTTCACTTGAGGGAAACTTAAGTTTATAAAGGTTCTTTTCTGCTGACGTTTAATGATCTTACCTGCAGATTTTACAGACAAGTCTTGTTTCTTAACAGTTTGTTCTGCCTTTATTTAGTTATTAGGACTTCTGAAATATTAACAGTGCATCACAAATCATTTGTAATGACTCAAGTTGTAACATGCACTGTTGCTTTCTTCCTACGTGACTTAAATGTGGGAGTACTACCTTTGGTTAGCAGAAAACAAACCTATTGTGCAGATTTGGACCTGCGATGACCCATCCATGTCTGATCTGACATTCGATCCACAGCTGTGGCATCTGTTGTCTACTTTCTAGTTATTTTTGCACTAGTGAAGACCTATGCACCTGCTTTTGTAGAAAAATGTGAATATTCGAACATAGCGTGTTTAAAAAGGAGCAGAAAGGGCATATCATGCTTACCTTCAACATTAAATGCACGTTATGAGTCGTGATCGACCACGTGTGTGTTTCTAGACAAATGCATTGTCAGGTTTGCTGCCCTGCACAGCCATAAAATGGATTTATTTCTGCCAGCTTGAAGGAAAACAGAAATGAAGGATCTTGTTCTGCAGCTAAGACGTTAAAGACAATATCTACATTACACACACAACCACAGACACAAGATATTTAATGCAAAAGTCATACATCTTATTGTAAAAACAGGCATTCATTTGCACTAAAATTGCTTTTAATCTTGTCCTGCATGTTTATCAGGTAATTTTATCCTGATTAACTTTTTATGGACAGACATAGAGACATGCATATGCAAATAATCCAGTAAATCCAACACAACTGCAATCACTGCCAGTGTTTCCTCGCCTGGTCCATGCTGCCTGTGCAGATCAGTGCACGTTAATGTGCGCACGCAGGGCTGAACGCTGCTTCTCTATACGTGAAATGATCTTAATTCAAACAACACAGATCGTTGCTTCATTTCCGTTTCAGCGCTTTCATCCTGCACGTGAAGCACACTTGCATGACTACAGAGCAGAGCAGCACTTACCATTTCATGTGTCTTAATTGGCAGCCATGCACGCACCGGCGTGTCGGAGAGGAATTTAAAAGTCTGGCAGCGCAGCAGCATCATTGTTAATGTGCGATTGCATTTAAACGCTCAGATTTCTTCTATACAACGACTTTTCTCCCTGCTTGCTCGTCTATTTCTGTGTGAATGACTGCTGCCGTTAACTATTCACGCGTTTTCACTCCAAGGTCGACTCAGAGTTTCTTTAGAGAGGCGAAACGCTTCCTGGTCCACGTGCGGGCCATGAGGAACGGCCAGCACGTCGGCCATCTGCCGCCTCGTTTCCCCGCACGCGCTGCACCGCCGAGTGTTTGCAGTGTGCGCGCTTTTTTTCTTTTTCTTTTCTAAGAATGAGACCTTCTTTTGCACCCCTCCTCGTGCATAGAGTCTGTTGTGAGTCTGCAGGTGTGAAACCCGACTGCTTCGTTAGCTTAGCAACATGAGCTTGTTGTGATCTTGTGGGTCTGTGTGTGTGTGTGTGTAGTCTACTGAAGTGCCATGTGTGTTTCCCCCCCAACTTGTGTGGCTGTATATGTGTGTTTATAATCCAAGGGCATTCAGTAGCGTCACATGGATCCATCCCATATCCTGGTTGTCATGGCGACGGAGGCCACTTATCACAGAGGGTCTAGGCAGATCAAACAGGTGTGCCTCCTGACTATTTCTCTCCTCGACAACTGTTGCTAGGAACCTTTGTTGCGTACAGGTGCTTGTCGCCACCGGTGGAAAAACCAGCAGGAGAGCAAAAACATTGTCCCGCTGTCCCAGTATGAACTGGTGTGTGTTTTTCTGAGCTGCGTGTCTTTCTGAGAAGCTCAAGGAGGCGTTTTTCTTTTCTGTAAGAAGAGGTCGTTTTTGCGGGTCGCCGCTTCATCGAGCTTCCACTTCAGCCTGTAGGTTTTTGGGTTCAGAGCTGAGTTAAGTTTATTGAAGCTGCAGAAAATGTGTTTTTACACCAAGTCTCTTCCTCTTCCTCTTAAAAAGACATTTCAGTCATTTGTCGCTGCGCCTCCATTAAGCGGAGAGATCCTCACTTTCATTAGCACCAATTGACCTTTAAAACACCATTTACGGCTATTTATGCAGGTCTGCTGTGTTTTTCTCATTATGATGCCAGTCAGAGGGAAAAATAGTTTTGATGTCTTAAAATAAACATGATGGGGATGTACAGTAAGATTTACTCAAGCCACGATTCGATTTGATTCTCGATTTTAAGTTCTTGATTTCGATTTTTTACTATTGTTTTTCCAACAAAATGAATTTTAGTTATTTTATGGCCAAATAAGTGTCTTACTCTTATATCTGTGACCTTCTATTCCCTGTTGCACAAACAAAACTTTACACCGAACAAACAACTATTGTACATATGGAAATTATGCAAATCTTTTTTATGAACAAAATAAGTTTTATTTGTTTTGAACGTCATCTGCATTGATGCACTGCATGCAAATTGATTTTCCATCGATTGCCATTGAAATCAGTGTGAATGGATTTTAAACCGATTTTAGAAGTATTGTTACATCCCTAAATCTGATATTTTTTTGTAAGTTTTGAGGGTTTGCTTCCTGTTGGAAGCCTTAAATGAAAAAGAGATCCATATAGCGCTTATTCGAATACAGGGTCCCGGTACTTGGCAGGTGAGAGGCAGGAAACATCCTGGACAGGTCGAGAGTTCATCACTGGGCTGAAAAAGAGATTTACTTCAACTTCATTGCATCTATTAGTTACAATACATATGATTTCAAATGGATTATAAAAGCAAGTCTGGAGGCAACAGTGTGGAACAACATGTAGAAGAGTCAGCTGCTTCATTTTAACTAATGTTTCCTGTCAGTTTTTCATGTTTCCTGCCATGTTTGTGATGTTGCAGCTCAGCACTGATGGAGCTTCATAAAAAATTTTCTGAACTAATTCTGTGAAAGCAGAAAAATGTGTGAAAATTAGAGCAAATAAAACTCCCTGGCTGATTGTAATCGCAGACTTTGTGTTACAGAGCATAGAAATGGTCTGAACCCGATGTTCCTGCTCCAACATCAAATGATTTAAGCAGTTATGTTGGAATGCTGTTGCCTGAAGAGAACAGTTTTTATCATTTAATTGGAAAATACTTTGCATTAAGCTATCAAAAATATAGATTTATTTACCTTTAAGTGAGATTTTTTAAATATTTCTGGCAGAAAAAGGGCAGAAAATTTAGTTTTTATCAAAATAGCAAAGCTTAAAGGTTTCAGTGTGGTTCCTTATAAAGCATTGCATCATTCAAAGGGATGCATTTTGAAGGCTAAAAATGGATGTGTTGCCTGAGGGCAACACGTTGCAATGGAGGGATGACACCTATCTGCCCGTATCTGCCCCAACGATAAGGCTATTAAAGGAACTATACCTGATATTATTTTAATCTTTCTAAGAAAAATGGTTTTCTACGTGGTATAGTATGTGGTAAAAGTGGTAATTTCATTACAATTAATGACTCATTGATTGTGCAT
>JAVQJG010249799.1:0-13022 GCA_036024015.1 Craterocephalus amniculus | reverse complement strand
ATCCATCCATCCATCCATCCATCCATCCATCTTCTGATCAGAAAGGTCACTCTTACATCCTACCTAGTGTTGCAAAGATAAACTGGTAATTAAATGGAATAAAATGTTATTGTAAAGTTGCTCCCCGACATCAGGTCAAAACAAAGAAAACCCATGGATTTCTCAGGTCGAATCCATCTGTAATGACATGCGCTTTTCTTTTTGCTTTATCCACTGCTTGCCTCCAGTGGATTTTTGACCATTAATACTTGTTCCTGCACATTCCTACTACATCTTCACGAAACAATAGATACATAAATCAATTTCTTTTAAAGTTCAGTAAAGTTATATTCATTCTGACCATTCCTGCCCAAAGCAACATTACCCGTTCTTCACCTATTCAACAAACATCAAACATAATTGACATATTGTCTATAAGTCTATAAACAGCTCCCACTTTTCTTTACAGTGTACTTACCTCAAGACTCTCATGCTGACCAGGAACCTTTTCGAAATTATTTCACACTGAAGTAGACGTTAGGCATCAAAGATGTGTATTTCTTGTTAAAAAAAAAAGTGGTTCAAATTGGTTCCAGCAGTAGTCATGGCAACAGCCTATATACCTGATCTCTTTATTTATTTATTTATTGATAAAGTTCATGACAGTAAGTAAACCTATAAACAAAAGAAAAAACTCCACTCAGGCATGTACAGTCCCGTGGCCAGAGGGGGTGGCTCAGCTGGGGTTGTGAATGAGGAGTAACACAGAAGCAGTGTGTAGAATCAAAACTGAAAGGGTTTAAAACATACTGAGAACACACAGATGGCCTGCAGACTGGTGGATTATACTGCATAAGTACATTAAAAAGTTTCTTTGGACCTTTTGGTACTTCTCTGGCATTCATTCAATTCATTTCCTCATTAATCCACAAAGACCACTGCCTTGGTTTTTCCCTTTGCAGCCATCTTCCCAAGCAAAGATAGGTCTTGGTTCCATGTAAATCTACTCGATCAACCATTTAAAGACCAACCACCTGGTCAGTGACATAAAACAGAAGCATTAAGATTCTGACTGACACCGACTGACCTTTGCTGTCTCGAGCCATTTGCAGAGCCCGGAGGGACGTCTGTGGGTCAATCTCCAGCTGACACACCAACACTTTGGCTCTTTTAATGGCTGGAAAAGCTTCCTGTAGCTCCTCTTTGCCCAGCAGCATGTTGGCGCCAGCAACAATGACAATGGCATTCTCACCTGAGTGCAGACACCGCAAAAAAAAAGTTTAAGGACACAAATGTCTTAGAAACTTTTCTTGAACCAGGGTTGTGCTTTCAAAATTGTTTTATTTTAAAAAGCCAGTTATTTTAGCCCATTTAGACCAAATGTACCCTAAAAACCTTCCATCTCAGACCTCTGTGCAACTTTTGTTATCCAATTAAAGTAAATTTTCAAGACACAGCTAGAATGCTGTGAAGTTTTATAGAAAACCCTCATGCTTTATGAGAAAGTTCTCAAACAATGCTCTGGTTTGGAAAGCTTTTAATGGGCGGCTTAACTCTAAATGGGTTGAAGACCTCAACAATCCTTTGGATTGTAATGTCATTTAAAAGAGAAATCCCAGTTATGAACTCATGAACTGGAGTCGGGGAAGGAACTTATCCGGCTCAATGAAATATGAAATGGCTGCAAATTCAAGGCGTGCATCCATCAGTGAATATTTTGCACGGATTGGTGAATGTGTTGTTACAGTGCTGATAGCCCACAGGTAATCTTGGCTGTGCATACATGAAATCATTCCTACCACTCAAAAGAGCTTTTCGAATCTCAGCAGGGCAGCAAAGGTTAAGGGCAAAATTATTTACCTGCATCGTTGACAGTGATGGAGGCCGCTCCCGTAGCTGCAGCAGAGGTCTGCCTGACAAAGTCTGAGGCAGAAATTAAAAGATTTTTCATCTATTTTTTGTCTAATCTGGTAAAATGTATAGTTTTTCACTCAAATGCTCGTTAGCCACCTTTAAAAGGCAAATTTCAGCATCGCTACCATGTATTGCTTCTAAACATGGTTTACAACAAAAAAACAACGTGCTCAGTAACACTTTTTTCATAAAATGGACCAACTACCATTTCAAGAAACAGTATTTGGTCACAACAATAACAGAGAGCTTACCAGTCCATCCCAAAAGCCTTAAGTAACTAAGACCAACCTGATAAAACATAGACTATAAAAAGCATTGCTCTGAATGTGAACTTTTTGCTGTGCGTCATGGGAATGGCAACCAGTCTGGCAAGTTATGTTAAAAGTGGGGGGAAAAAATAAAATCATACCTGTGAGTACATCATTGTCCTTGAAATTCTGGATGTAATTGTCTCCAAAGAAGTCTTTACCAACCTAGAAGAGATTGAAGCCAAACGATTCCAACAAAGAGAGTGTCAAGCAGGGTCAGACTTGGTTAGCGGCAACTTTTGAAAAGTGGTATACTGAAATCTCAGTTGGGTTGGATTTTCGTGTGCCCTGCCAGCATACTGGCATGGTGCCGTCGCCGAAAATGTGCAAAAACGAACACACAAAGCCAACAGATGCACACACGCGCAAACACACGACCAGCTGCGCCAAGCCTTGAAGACACGATAACCCCGCCTTCACGCCTCTTCATGCACACCTCGCAATCGCTTTCTTTCCCTCCTTCCCCTCTTCCCCTGGTCCGCTCTGGGATGTCCACATCTGTAGCTACTTTGGGTTATGGAAGGGGTCCCCACCTTGCTTCGAGGCGTCTACTTCGAACCCACGCTTTCCAAAAAAACGTGCCAAAATGCGGGCAGTTCTAGCTGCCTGTGATTGTGGGTTGGGATGGTATTGGCTGCTTGGCCCCATTCTCTTTGAAGAGCGGCCTTTCGTCTTGGATGTTTTCGACAAGCCCGGGTGTCTATTTTTGGGTTCTCCCCATGCCCGCAGAGCTCTTCCCGCACTAGGTTGTTATCGATCGGGCCTCTTTGTTCTGACAGAGGTGGAGCTTGGGTGCTTTAGTGTTTAGGTTGAAAGGCCATGCTGAGCATACTGATCGGAGACTTGGGGTTGTATGGTATGGGAATAGGCCTGTTTAAAGGCGCGCAAGCGTGGGTGGGCGTATGCATGCGCTATGGTATTGATCAAGAGAAAATGAGCCATGGAGAGTTGATGTTGTGAAATGACTGAAATGTGAGTTTGTTAACTATTTGGTGCACTGTGTAGCTGTTAGCAGATTATTCCTACTGAGTAGGGCGAGCGAAAGGGTGGATAAGCAAAAAAACACCCCTTATTAAAGAAAACCGTGAATACAAGAAACCAAACAGACACTTGTAATCACACCAAAACAGGACAGCAGCGGTCAGAATGTTGTCATACCTTGCAGATCATAGCGGTTTTAACTCCCAGTCTGGCAGCTTGTATGCACTGGTTGGCCCCTTTTCCACCAAAGCCAATGAAGAACTTGTGACCATGGATAGTTTCCCCTGCTTTGGGTAGCCTTGGAGCCTGGCTGAAAGGAAAAAACAGTGGGTTTGTGTACAAACCAACCTCAGCCAATGAAAGAAAAATGATGAATTGCCATGTGAAGGAATGCTACAATTGGGCTATTTATTGACTAGCCACTCTACAGCGCCATTGGAAATGGAGAAATATTCCATTAAAGTATAAAGGAAAGTGTTACTTTGTAAAGTAAAATCAGCAGTGGGAAGATTGTTCCTTTTGATCGTGAACATATTAAGGTCTTTCCCTCTTTGACTGAGGGGTCAAAAAAACGGTTGCTGGTGGACAAAACTGTGGAGAAAATCTTTTTCCCAGCTTTCTACATGAAAACAGACAGGAAGTGAAGTCAAACATGCCTTAATCCCTGTTTTAAAGCACTGTTTTACCTACACATTCATTGAGATAAGCCAATGCAAGCATCTCCAAATGTGCCAATGATGCAACCACCAAATCTCACAGATGTCGCAACTTGACATTGGCTGAAGCTGTAATGCTTGACTCACCAGGGTTGGTCAAGTCCAACCCTCCCTCAAGGCTGATATGCCACAAGTGGGTGCCCTTTGAGTGGATCAGTTTGTTCCCTTAACTCTTCAATAGCAAAGCCTGGAGTGGCAGTGAGTAATGTGAGGTAGAGACAACAGACAGCCTCATGCTAGATGTCAGAACTTTGTGGTTTGGCCTGGGGCGGTACTGGCCCTAGGCCAGAGGGTTTGCGGGTGGCAAAATGTTGTCATAAACTTGTTTTTCACCCTGTTGTTGGCAGTTCTTTATGCTTGTGTGTGAGTGTGTTTGTGGCAGGTGTGCCGTTACAGTAAATTCACTCAATCCCAGGATTTCCAGTAACTGAGCAGCTTGTTGTTGAAAATGCTGTTGTTTTTGCACCGCAGTGTGAAACACTAAAATAGCCAAAGCTATTACAGGATGTCGAGTCAGTGAGACAAAAGAGTGGCTAAAAGGGAAATAGAACAAAAGTTTTACACAAAAAATAAATGCACACGTCTTCAACACACTACCCCTCTCCTATCGTGTGTGGTACTCCAGAGTGACCACTGGAGAAGAAATCCAACATCCAACATAGACATTAATTCATATAGCTCTTGGGGTGTTCTGTTCAAACATACCTTTCCTTGTAGTAATTTTCTTTTATATGCAATTTGTGACAGGCTACATGGTACAGAACTAACAGGACTTTGCAAGGCAAGTCGTTTTTATAGCTCATTTAATTTGCAGGATAATTCAAAATGCTTTACATAAAACAGAAGGATTACAGCAAGGTGCAGAAAAAGCATTATAAAGTACAAGCTTTTAAATTAAAATAAGAAAAAAAGGAGAAAACAAGAAAATCTCAAAGAAGTTAAGATAAAATGATGGTTATCAGATTTCTTAATAATAAGCAAAAAACATAAAAAAAGTAATTGCAAAAGGCTTCTTTAATAATATTAGGGCTTCCCTACACTGAATGTTTAAAGAAGAAAAAGATTAGCTTTCACAAGCAAATTTCAGCTTAGCTAACAGTTAGCTTAGCTACCAGTTAGCTTAGCATTAGTACAAAGTAACAGCTTACCTGGCTGTTCCCAAAATTGTTAAACTACACAATGATGCCATTATTTTAGATTTTCCACAAAAAGTCAGCCTGTCAAGTTTAACAAGAAGGCCTATTTACAATAATGCTAGGTTAACAACAGGCGTGGTTAGCGGTTTACAACACTAAGCTAACCACTCTTGGAAGGAAAATATCAAAGTGCATTCGCACAAAAAATGCTTTTGATGAAATAGAATGCAGAGAAATACTCTGCTTATCAACAATAATGTAAACACGCCAGTACAATTCTGTCGAAACTTTGTGTATATGAAAAGGTATTTGTTTTTGTCCCATTACATTCCCATTACAGCAAAAGCTAAGAGGAGGTTGCAACTTGAAAAAATGAGCAACAATGGCGGGATCAAGCCTTGTCCACAATCCAGTTTTTAAAAAGGGAAACATCAAAAAACCTTCAGTACCCTGGCCCAAGAAATTGTGTTCACAAGAGTTTGTCATCACTGCGATACAGTATTAGTTTAGAGTGCTGCATGATGAATGATCGTGTACCAGAAACTTGAAACTAAAAAAATCAGTTTTTTTCCTCTTTGTTGGGTTCAATAGCTTATGGCATAAATTTTATCCTCATCAGGTCGCATTAGGGAAGCTACTAAAAACCCATGGGAGATCTGGCGTCAGGTGATGTGTCAGGTCCTGGTCTCTCAAAGACTCATCAACACTGCCTTAAAGTCCCAATATCAAAGAAAGTCAGCTAACATGCGATGAGCATCATCCAATTCATGTTAAATTAATTTAATATGTTTTTTAAATAATCAAAAGATAATTAGGGCTGTAAAAAGATTAAATTAAACTGATATTTACCAGAAAAAAAAGTTTGATTAATGATTTTTCTTTCTCTATTTCCTTTTGCACTTCTTTTGCTTGTTTTGTTTTAAGGTTTATATTAATTAATCAATATATTAACTGATTTGGGGGAGAATAACAACCATTAACACAATTAACCAGTAATAAAAAACAATGATTAATACTTAATTTTCCGATTCTATTATGCTACCATTTCTACAAGCTAAAAAATTGTGGGTGTTTAGCATACATCCAAAGTAATAATATACGTAACTTAGGGCATAATTGCTACACTTATCTTAGTGTAGCATGTGGCTCAAAGGATTAGCAGAAAATTACAGGTGAAGGATACAAAAAGGGAATAATATGGGGTTTAAAAAGTTGCCACAGGGTAACAGCACAATTTGATCCCAAGTGGGCAGGACCAGTAAGGTCAATTATAATAGAATTTCACTCAAAACGTGCAGAATTTCATTGTCTTATTTATTTACATATTTTAATTTTTATTTCATATTTTATCACATATATGTCAAGTTTAAAAATATATGATATCAATATATTTACATCTTTTATTTAAAAATTTATACATTTCTTTGTTTAACATTTTTCTTTCAACCAATTTTATCAGCTTAATATATTGTATGTATATGTTCACTATTTATTATATTTATACATTAAATTTTATGTATTTACATTTTTCTAACTTATGTAATTTTTATTGGAGTTAAATATTTAATTTATTTCACATATTTACTCATTCATTATAACTTGCAAATCACAATAGATCAACAAAAATCCCAAAACATTTAATCACAGGTATATGGGAACATTGTACATTACAGTACAATAAGAGCAATTTTTTGAGATTGGGAAGTTATTTAGATGTACAGATGTATACATTTCATATACATAATGTGTACATATACATAATGTGTAAAGTATGTGTTAAATAAGATTTAAAAGTAATTTTCTTCTTATTTTTTCATGTACCCTTGTCCTGCCTCAGGTGCGGTTGCTAAAAAAGACCTTCAGGTAACAAACGTCCACCCTTCTTTATTTAACCTTCATACATTTACATTTTGGCGCTAATAAATTTAAGACAATGACTAAACCTTTAGAACCACCTGAGGCCAGATAACTGGCAGCTAAGACAAACAGATTTCCAAATTATTAAAAAAAAATTGTCATGTCTCATCAAGCCTTGTGGAAACACTCGGTTATTGTTGTCTGAGGTGAGCGCCAAGCAAACAGGGCAGTATGTGCTAAAGTGTAGCCTCAGTGTGTTTTCTCCCACGGAACCAAAAAGCCAAAGCAGGTGTTCAGTGACGTGAAGTGTTTGCTTTGAGGCTGCCTCTCATTTCCTTCTCCTCTGTCGCTGTTAAGGCCATGCCTCAGCTGTTGGTGAGCAACACAGGGAAGCAGACGAGGACAAAAACAAACTATTTGAGCTACAGCTTTCCAGTTCAAAACCTCCAAAGTGGAGGTGTTTTTCAAGCTTTCACCTGTGTTAGTTTAGTAAAAGGATGCAAGTCAAACTAAACATCATACATGTATTAATTCTATGGGAAAGACCTTCTGCTCATATTATGAGTCTACAGACCAGTGAGAGGAGACATTTTTTAATCCATCTTGCATAATTGTTCTGGTCCAAAGTGATTCCAGGAAATGAGGACAAGGTGAAGGGACTTAACAAAAAACAGGCAATGCGAGCACAGCATACCGTCCGTGGACATGGTGAGCCGTTTTGCAAGCAAAAGATGCACGTGTGTGTTTTTTTTGTGTCGGAGCAGTGTGAGATTTGCCATTATACACTTGGTGCTCTGAAGCAAGCCTATACCATGAGATATAATGAGCCACTTATGGTGCTACTGCATGTCTGAGTTCACGGGTGCTTATGGAAATGCCCCAGTTTTATTTATCAATTTTTTTATTTAAAGATTTACACATATGGTTGCTGGGAAAATCTTTAACACAGCTTATTGAATATACAGAAGACTGTGCAGAAGTCTTCTTCACAGAAAAAGATTTTCTTGCCATCTTTAAAAGAGGTCTTGAGCGGTTTTCTAGCTTTCTGAACACATTTCATGGTGGTGTTTTAATTTTGGCTCATTTCTGTCATTGTACAATTTCATTTTCACAGTAATATGTTATATATTTTGGTTTGTAAACAACCAAATCAGCGTTAAAAATAGCAACTTAGTCAAGGCCGGAACAAGTCCTGTGTCTAAAATTAAGGCAAAAAAATGGTGTCAACTTGGATATTTAGGCTCTTCCTTACCAGCATACAGTCACAAAGATGCATCATTTGTTTCTGTTTCTTTAGTTGCACCTTTTTGTCTTCATGTCAGCAAGATTATGCAAAACCACTGAGCCATAAAAACTCATGGAAAGGTGCATTGCATCCAAAAGGAAGCAGTGGCTGACTCTGGCTTTGGAGGAAGGCATGACTCCATAAATTAAGATGCATCAGCGACATTACATTTCTATTAAGACAAAGTCCTGGATCCAACCTCCTTGAGCTGACACTGTTTGAGATAAATTCTAGAGAAAGCTGCTCAGTTCTGTGCAGTATTTGGTTTCTGCTTCATAATTAAAACTTCAGTGAGCAGGTGGAGTGGGAAGCGTCTCCACTCAGCGAGCTGCAGCAGCAGGGGGTGCTGTACGGCTCTGACAACGGGTTAAAAGCCTGCACAGATCTGCACCTCCTCTCAGTACCTAACAACATGCCGCACAGCCTGACTGATAGATTACCACTAAACCCCACAGTGTCTTACATTTGCATGTAAGAGGAAGTGTGTGTGTGTGTGTGTCTCTGCTGTCTGACAGTCAATTGTACTGCCACCCAAACACTGACTGGATTTCTCACTTCAAAGCCATGCATGTCACTTTGAAGGGCTGCAAATGTATTTCCCTATCCGCATTCTGACCTCCATCCAAAATAAAAAAGAACCAGGCCATTTTCCGTAAGCTTATTAGAGCCTTAATTGACAACTCCTGCCCTTCAAAGAAGAAATTCCCTGAATTTCTAATGAGCAACAAAATAAATGCTTCCTCTTGAAAAGCCTGCTAGGAGAGGCCGGGGCATGTGGTTCTGATGAGAGACGCCGTCTTCTTCAACAGCCCGGCAGCACACTGTTGATTTAGATCTGGCAACACAACATATAGACTCCCCCAACATGTAGCTGGCTGGAGCGCACATGGAGTTCTGGTATTAAATGGTGTTATTTCAGATGGTTTCATTGCTCACAGAGACAGGTGATGAATTGTTTTCAGCTCACACAGTGTGCTGTAACTGATGACTAATGATTTGTAGGAATGGATCTAACTTGGCTTCAGTATTCGTACCACGTACGAGGATGATGCAACCCTGACATTTTCCTTTGCAGCAGTTAGAACAGATTATCTGCACTCTTTGAAGCTCTGAAATTTGACTTGGTTTTACCAAATGCATCGTCTAAGGACTGCGATTAATTAATTTTCTTTTTGGAATTTTATAATAACAGATCATGCAAATATTTATGTTGCTGTTTTCAACTTCTTATGCTGTAATTTAACTAAAGGGTTACAACCTGGAGCCAACTTAAAGTTGCTATCTAATAGCCTGAGAGCTGCTTAAACAAACACTGAAGGTCCCTGTGGCATTTTTTGGAAAGATATTGAAAAGGCAACGTTTTCTAACTTTAAACCACTTCCTCTATTCTCCTGCAGTCCATTACAAGCCGCAATGGAAAACTCCCTTCTGTCTAGATGTCATAATTTCCATAGACATGCGCATATATCAAAATATAACCCCTGCTGGAAAAGGATGATTTTTGTGGTGGCGGAGTGTAAGAATAATTAGGAGACATATGATGGTTGCAGATGTGATGCCACAAATAAAGCTGAAAAAAGAAAGAAAGATTCTCATGGTTGATTCTGTTAGCAGTGGCTAATAAATCAGACATCAACTCTGAATACGCTACTTCCAGCTGCCTTTTCATATTTTCATATCTTCATATTTCAGATATGAAGAGCAGGTGTGTTAACAGGCCACATATGAGAGAAGAGACTGGTTTCTCCTACAGGAAGTCAGTCCTGATGAATGCATGTAAGGAAACAGTGTTGCTGAAATGTGGAGAAGAAACCCGCTTAATTCTCCTGTGCAGCTGGAATGTAAATGTAAATACCAAGAAGACAGCCAGGGGTGAAAGCTAGCGGCACTGTTAGCCGTATTAGCTGACAGCTTAGGATTTGATTTATCTTGCAGGACCCATCTTATTCAAGTCTAAAACTGAATGTGTCCCAAAGACATTTAGAAGGAAGGTTAAATTAAGAATATTTTTATAGTTTTGGACAGTTGTTTGTGACTGCTGTTACAAAGTTGTCATAGCAACAAAAATGCATTGATAATAACTGTGAACAAATTACTGTTAAATTATTAACATAGCTCTATGTAACTTTATGACCTTAGAAATACTGTTTTGATGACAAAATAATATTTATTATCAAGATTCCTGAAGAACTTTTTCTTCCAGGACGCTGCACTACTTTACAGCTAAGTTCCACTGAACGCCTGCTTCACACGCCATCAACTGGCTATCAGCTCACTAGCTGCTCTGAACGTGCACCTTGGCTGGTTCATCAAGGAAATGCTAGAGGACATTAGCAGAGGAAGAGGGGGAAAGAAAGAGAGAAAGGGACAGAGAAAAAAACCAGAGTCAACATCAGACTGAGAGAGTTCGGAGAAGAGACAGGATGCAAGATGGATGCTTAATGAGCCGTTTTTAGGGGTGCATCTCTAAGAAATTCTACCAAAGTCCAATGGTGCTTCTTTAAGTACATGACTAGAGGTTAGCCATCTCTCTAAATGATAAGAAACTTCAGCTTAGTTTTTCTTTTTTTCCATAGCTCAGTAAATTGATCCTTTATTTATCCTTGCTCCTAATCAAAACCCATATATTTATTCAGCAGATACTTTCTGGGACATCCCACTGAGGAAGTTCAGGATCAACCAGCAAACTTTAAACTGAAAGATGACCACTATACCCAGTTTATCTCTTGAGTGGCAGCCAGTCAGTGTGTTAATTAGTCAAAATGACCCTTTTGACAAAGTTTCTGAACCTACTCTCTCACCAGTGCTGAGAAAAGCAGGTAAAACACAACTTTTGGTTAAAGTGATGAAGTAAGTCATGCATACCTTAATTATGTGCAACAGAGTAAATGTACAATGTATATTGCTGACTTTAAGGATCTAAATGCTTCCTCTTCCACTTATAGCTTGAGGTAAAGTAAAGATATATTTGTGCAGTCATTCATTCTTCATGGTCCCTGCAAACGTTCTGAAAATATACACACACCATATAGTGGTCAATAAGGTCACATGGTTTTGGGTTTCTTTTTTAAGAACTGGTCAATTTCTTTGGATTTGTTTTCAAAGATCTGCTTGTTTGTTACTACTTGATCCGGCAACATGGATGAGTGTTTCAGATGATCACTGTGACTATAACCTGACAGATTTGAGAGCAACAGTGAGTAATGAATTTTCAGTCCTGTTTTAAATAACTCTTCAGGTGAGATTGTTATTTATCTGCTTCAGCTCCGGTCAGCAGACACAACATTCCTATGCAGAGCTGAATTTTCAGTGAAAGCGCTTCAGAGGGGAAACAGTTTGTTTTTCCTCTATAGAAACATGTTTACTGGCTGATTAGTTAAACCTGTCTGAAGGAGAGCTGCACTTAGCCCCACTCTGTAGCTCAGCCAGAAATCAGAAAAATTCTCTAAATATCTCACAATGTCTAGCACATTGTCTGGTCTGGTATGCAGCCTTGCACTGATAATGAGAAAGGACTTGGAGCCATAATTTATTTTATATATGATGTATAAGAATGACTCTGTGGGGACCAGGGTCCTTCTTTCTGCAGACTGAAGATGTCTGACAACAACAGACTCAGTAAAATGTTGGAGAGGAGCTGGACTCTGAGGAGGAGGCTGGACATCCTTTCCCCTCTCCACAGCACAGTGGACAACCTCACGAGCACGTTCAGCGACAGAATGATTCCACCTCGCTGAAATACACAACGGCACAGGAAATCCTTCCTTCCCACGGTCATCAAACTCCCAGAAATACCCAGAAATCTGAGCCATAACCTCCTGAAAATACTCCAAATATATATCGATCTCTTTTATATCTTAATTGCATCTTTTATGAATTGTTATTGTTTTCTAATTTTACCTTTGACCTTATTTTAATTTCACTTGCACTTTTCGTGCACTTTATCTCTTTTTTTCTCAGAGTAATGCAGCATTTTCCCTGTGGGATTAATAAAGTAGATCGATTCACATATTAACATGCAGGTTCTTCACCCAAAGCTTAAGAGTCTTTGCTTTAACATTGAAAGAATACATTTCCTAATTAGGTCATAAAAAATTTGTCCAACTTGTTCTTCCTGTTGAGTCCACCTGAGGAAGCAGAGTAGCTTCCTGAGCCCAGATTTAGCTGGATGCTTTCCCTCAGCCCTATTATTACCATTTTCATTTTATATCGGTCAGACTTATGGTCATTTCAGCCAACAAAACAAAGTGACACAATTTGTTTGTGTTACAGTAAATACTCACCTCACCAAGTCGGTCATGCAGGAGCCAACTACCACCACATCCAAAGCCTCCTCGCTCATGATCTGACGATCAAGACACACATTTGCGTTATTTCCTCTCTGAGGCTTCATTTTAACTGTTGTTGTAACTTGTTTACGATTAAAGTTGTCTTGAAGCTTTTTGAGCAGTGGAACATATTCAGAAACGAGGCCATAGTCTAAAGCACAGCAGGGGCATTTCAGGGAAAATATGTAAACTAGTTTCTCAACAGCCTCCAAACAAAAAACACTCGATTTTATTTATCTTCCACTCTAACACCAGCTTGACTGAAACAAGGAAGAAGGTAAAAATAGAGCAAATCGCAGGCTGAGCTGGACCAATTCCAATCTTAACCGGGGGTAGGTGGGGGGCATTTCAATGCTACACCACGCGAACGCACCACAGCCCATCGAAGTCTGTAATTAATTCAATCCCCTGCTTGTATCGGAGCTAATGCTAGCGTGTTAATCTCCTCAAATCTCTTCCTAGGCAGTGGAGGACTTGGAAAGCTTGGCCGCTGGCTGTGGGATGGCTCACTGGGGGGG
>JAVQJG010249769.1:0-17049 GCA_036024015.1 Craterocephalus amniculus | reverse complement strand
TACGTTTTGTTTTGATTGGAGGATTGTTTCGTTTTCTTCAGGAACCACTTACTCAGTTTGTCTTCTTCTTTTCCCCCTCCCTCTCCTTTCAGGGACATCAAGCCTGACAACATTCTGCTTGATATGAACGGCCACATCCGCCTGGCCGACTTCGGCTCCTGCCTCAAACTCATGGAGGATGGGACTGTGAGTTTTTACCACTCTACTGCTGTAGCTCCCTTTGGTCCAAAGCAAACATACCAGAGTTTTAGAAACCCCACCTCGTCAGCCCCCCCGGGGGTGTGTGGTTCAGCTGTTTGGCTGCATCTGCAGGCTGTGGCTCCTGATGTTACACATAAGAAATATGACAGGAACAGATAAAAGATCAAAGAAGCTCTCGAATGTTAATGAAGAGGCTGAGTGGCGTTTTAAAGCATGGAAAAGCGAGATGTGATGGCGGGAGACTCCAACATCTGCTTTCCTCTTCAGATGTGGGGCTTCTTGCTTTTAATCAGGATAGTGATTTTAAAGAATTAGGACTGGGGTTTAAAAAATCGATTAATTGATTTAAATCGATTTTAAGAATAAAAAGTCAAAAATCTATTCATAAAACTCAAAAATCTACATTTTTTTAATAAGAAAGAAAGCTTAGTTTTTATTTGGCCATTCTATTTAAACTGTAGTGTTTCTGTTAACACTGTTTTCTGTTTAACATGTAACAATGGTTATTTTCACAAATAAATCTTAGTTATGCATATGACATGCTAGTGCTTCTGGAGATTTTATAATGAAAACATGAATATTAAATGTATATAAAATACACCCTGATGAAAGGTTGCTTCAGCGTTTTATAAAAATTGCCATCTGCGAATGTCTAATTTTCAAGAAATATTGATGTGACATGAATATCTGGAAATGAATCGATACTGAATCGAAATCGAATCAATTTTTGTTCTTCTGAATCGAATTGATTCAGGAAATTAGGAGTAATACCCAGCCCTATTAAGAAATTAATGATTTTCTGTAATGAAACTCGTCGCTCTCCCTGCTTGTTTGTGAGAATGTGGGATTTTGTCTCAGTTGGTGCATTTTGCAGATTTTTGGGATCATTTGTGGTGTTTGCTTTGCTCCATGGCTAGGTCCAGTCCTCCGTGGCGGTGGGAACTCCAGACTACATTTCCCCAGAGATCCTCCAGGCTATGGAGGACGGCAAAGGCAAGTACGGACCCGAGTGCGACTGGTGGTCCCTGGGCGTCTGCATGTATGAAATGCTGTACGGCGAGACGCCCTTCTATGCAGAATCCCTGGTGGAAACCTACGGGAAGATCATGAACCACAAGGTGAGGACGCAACAGTACAGAAGCCCAGAGGAACTTTGATTTCAACTCGTTTTATGTTCGTTTAATCCGACAAACGCTTTGCACAGGAGCGGTTCCAGTTCCCGCAACAGATAACGGACGTGTCGGAGGAGGCCAAGGATCTGATTCGCCGGCTCATTTGCAGTCGAGAGCACAGATTGGGCCAGAACGGCATTGAGGACTTCAAGCAGCATCCGTTCTTCGCTGGTACAGGCCGAGATTTATCTGTCCATGTGCCGGATAATCCTCTGATCTGAGCTGTGTTTGTTTCCTCTGTAAACTCAAGACTCTACCTGTTTTTTACCTGCAAGCTTACATGTGTCAGGAATATATTTTAACCTCAGTGAGAGGTCACCCAAATGAGCTACTTAGAGCTTTTGTCTGCTGTGTCCCTGCTTGTTTTAGGCATTTCTTGGGAAAACATTCTTACATGTGAAGCTCCTTACATCCCAGAAGTCAGCAGTCCCACGGACACGTCCAACTTTGATGTGGATGATGACTGTCTTAAGAACTCGGTAGGACTTTGATGTCTTTATGAAATGCAAGCAGCATCTTTTGATCCAAATGAAACAAATCTACAGCAGGAAACCATGAAATTCCAACGTGCACTTTGCACTGGTTGCACTGGTTTTAAGTGTCACTTCTTCCATGGCTTCTTTTATGAAATCTGCTTTGAAGTACCATGCATATAAAACTTTGGACAACAATGAAACTTAATAACTTAAAGAACTTTATTACAATGTGAGGGACAATACAGTTTGATAACCTGGGAGCTCCCACTAACAAACGCTTCAGTTTTTTATGCCCGTAATGTGTTGAACAGACCAACAACCACAGATGTGTAGGAAAAAGATGCTTGCTAGCTGGAAATTTACACCAGCACACACTGAACTGGTGGCGCCTAACTGGGAAAAGTCGTATTTCAGCTAACAGGCTAATGCACAAATCAGCAAATTAAAAATAGTGTAGTTATGACTCTGTCATGTTTCAACTGCCTGTTTTTATCTGCTAATGTTGCTTGTATGGCTTCTTTTAAGCAACATCTGAAAGGTAAATTCAACAATTCAGCTAGAAACACTTTTAAAAACGAGTTTGAAGTTGGATTCAACCGTGGGAATATGAAATATCCCCTCACATTGTCTTCTCACTTTAAATATATTTGACTGAAGGTTATGTGTGGTAGATGTTTGTCTTCCTCCCAGGCATCATCTGACCGCTGTGACGAGTCCTTATCAGCTGTTACTCCCTAAGCGTGACCAACCTGACAGATAAGACAGGATGGTCACAGAGGTTTAAATCATCTTTTTATTCCTAAAACCCTGAAAATAATTAGTCATTGATAAAAAACAAAAAAGTCTCCGATTCCTGTGTGTGAGGGGGAGATTAAAAGCTGGATGTTTGTGAAACTAGTCTGCAGATTTGAACCAAATTAAATGCCAAGCTGGTGTTTTTCCTCTGAAGTTGATGTCTGCATCTTTAAATACCGATTTATTTATTCTCTTCTATTCATCATTACAGGAGACTATGCCTCCTCCCTCCCACACTGCCTTCTCTGGCCACCACCTCCCCTTTGTGGGTTTCACCTATACGAGTAAATGGTAAGTTTTACTAAATGGAAACAGATGAATAGATTAACTCACCCGTCATATGGACAGAGTTCCTCCACACTTTGCTGTGAATGAGATGGAGGCAGTATTTACTCATTGAAGGTGTGCAGCAGATGAACAATAGCAGCCAGTCATTTGTGGCTGTACTTGTCATGAGTCATTTAAAGTAGAAGGATTTCCCCTGAGCGTTTGCTGTGCAGCGTTGCTGTCAGTCCGTCTAAAGAAGAGCTGCAGCGCCGCGTTCGCTTCCCTCCCTAATAAGGTGATGTTCTCCATGTGTCAACCGTAAAGCCTCGGACTGGAGCCGCCCGTGAGAACGCAACAAAAATCACCAGCTTCCTCTTATCAGCTGGAGCCTCAGCGATAACAAAGTTTTCCTTTTTTCTTTCTCTCCGTTCCCCCTCTCTGTCTGTACTTTTCTCTGCGCCTCTACCTCTCATCTGTTCTTCCATTACCTCTCATCTTTCATCTCGTCTTTATCTCCCTCGTCCACTTTTTTCCCCTGATTCCCTTATCTTTCTTAACTTCCTTTTGGTCTCCTTGTCTTGTCTCGTCTCTTTCATGTCCAACAACATATCAAACACAATTTCACATCTCTAAATAAATTTGCCTTTCCATGCCATTAACATGCATATATATGTATGTGGCCGCCACCTTATGGTGTCGTTTTTCTTTATAGTACTATATCAGACCGGGGCTGCTTGCGGCAGCTCGCCGTGGAGGCGGGTAAGGCGGGACAGGACCAGCTGGACCTGGACGTCCAGCGCAGCCTAGAGGACAGCCTGGCCACGGAGGCCTACGAGAGACGGATACGCCGTCTGGAGCAGGAGAAACTGGAGCTGAGCCGCAAACTGCAGGGTGAGGCCGAAGGGGGAAGCCCATCCGTTTGGGTTCATGCATCGAATAGTGCGTTCGAAGTATGTAAAAGGGTTTTTTACACATAAAAGCAGCACAAATGATGTTTTTACTTGTTTCAGAGTCGACTCAGACAGTGCAGGCGCTGCAGCATCCGTCCGGCGAGGGGCCGCTGAGCGCCAACAGGGAGGTGGAGATCAGGAGCCTGAAGAGCGAGATCGATATTCTCAAGAAGCAAATCGCTGGTCAGGATTTTGGAAGCTGGAAGTTTCTTCCATGTCCATGATGTTTTCTGTGAAACATATAAGTTAATTAGCATATTTTGCCGTCAGACTCGGGGCAGCTGGAGAAGCAGCTGGAGGACGTGACGTCGGCACGGAGGGACTTACAGGATTCATCCAAACATATCAAGACGATGGAGAAACAGATGAGGAGCATAACACAGGAGAGGGACGACCTGCAGAAGGTAGGATGGTCACATCTTAGTGACCGTCAACATGTTAAAGCTACGCTGACCGTCAGAGTCTAATGACTGGGAGTAAAAAGATTACTGGAATAATCAGATCTGCGTCTACGTTTTCCAGTGACGTGCTTTATTTACAGTGCATTTGTGCTGTGTTAGCTGCTAACATGGCAACTTATAAACCTGCAACCCTAACTATTCTTTACTTCCTGATGCTGAGCACCATCAAGTTTTCTACTGTTTCCAGATTTTTAACAGGAGATATAAAAACATCCGTACATGTTTTTACATGCATAGATGTAATCAAAAATACTACATAAATCAAATTTATCACGGGTCTACTTGAATTAAGATGTCTTTGGAGTATTGGTGAGAAATCGAGGTGTTTGCATAAATTACATTATCTCATCATACTGTCTACAGATGTTGATGAGATGTTGGTGTGCATGTGAGATGATTATCTTAAACTAATTTAAACACGCGTCACGTACATACAAGCAGACAGATGGTTATTTTAGGCCAACATTTAACTCTTCTAGCTCACTGAGATAAACCTTCAATTAAAATAAACTACTCACATGTTCATATTCTGGGTTTTACACGAGAAATGGATGGCTAAGCTTCCTGAAAGCGGACCATGTCACAGGCGTAGTGGATGCAGGAAACTCTCTGATGACGATGTCTACAGACTGTATCAGAGGGTTTGTTTCCCCCAAAATGTGCACATCACACATGAGTCAGTCTTTAAGATTTGTTGATAACAGTCTTGAAACAGCTGTAAATGAAGCATATGAATGAAGCAAATAAATTTGCTCAGCACAACAAAGCAGCCAGACCGTAGTTCTGCTGCTGTGATGTTGGACAAGGGGGGAAAAAAGGAATAAAAAAAAAAACATTTTTCAAATCTATCTTTTAAAAAAATATATATTTAAAAATCAGGACGGAAAAGTTGATATTTTTATGAATAGATTTTATTTTTATTTGCTCCCACCCCTAGTGTATATGATAATCTTCTGGGTTAGCAGGTTCGGGTTTATGAAATGAAAACATTATACTCACATAATTTTTTTGCAATATTTAATTTTCTACAACCTTCTGAGTCCTGAGTTTCACTTTATACATATACATGAAATTTTTCTAATATCAGTATTTTATCTTATGATGTAAATTATGCGGTAAAAGCCTCCATATTTGTCCACAACAGTTTCCAGAATTTTGTATTTCAGTGCAGACAACCTAAAATGTGGTTCCCTCACAGGAAGATGCTGGGTCTCGGGTGTTTAAAGGATGTAGAAGTGATGTTTATTTTCTGTGTCTCCTCTGAACAGGACCTCATGGAGGCCAGTGAGAAGCTGAAGTCTCAGTCAAAGGAGCTGAAAGAAGCGCACAGCCAGAGAAAACTGGCCATGCAGGAGTTTTCTGAGCTCAATGAGAGACTCTCAGAGCTCAGGTAGAGTCACCTCTCTGCATCATGACCCCTCATCCACACCATTTCATGTTCACGTTGTGTTTAGGTTTCCCAGTGTGCGATATTCGCCTTGAATGCACCATTAAAAAGAAACAAATCATTTATATTCCGCCGGAATCGTCCTCGCAGGTCTTCAAAGCAGCGCCTCGTTCGCCAGCTGCGTGACAAGGAGGAGGAGATGGAGAGCCAGAGTCAAAAGGTTGAGGCTCTCCGCCTTGAGGTGCGAAAGGCTGAGAGGGCCAAGAAGGAGGTAGAGTAGACTCCCTGTGGTTGGTAGTGCACCCTGTTTACCAGCATCTCCTCACCGTAGACTATTTTATCTGAAATAATGTTGCTGTGGCTTCATTTTACTCACAAAGTCACCAAATCAAAGGAAGCTCATTTCTGTGCAACATTATTTCTGTTTGCTGATTTGTTTTATTAGTTTTATTAGACACACTCTGTGGGAAACGTATTTAAAGTTTTCATGTCTTGGAGGATAATTTTTGAGGCATTTGCTGTCATGCGTCACCAGATGGAGGTGCAGGCGGCGGAGGCTCAGAAAGAGAAGAAGCTGAGGGAGCGAAATGAGCAGTACAGTCGACAGCTGGAGGAGGAGCTGGAAGGGCTTAAGGTGAGTCCAGCGGGTTTCTTAATATCTCTTAAAGTTACAGGCAGCTTTCTTCCTCTTCACATCAACCTCCTTTGTCGTCTTTCCCACCATCCACAGTTGAAGCAGACCGGCTCCCCCGCCGCCCCGGCTTCGGCGGATCAGACCCAGGAGGTGGGCCGCCTGCGAGGGGAAATGGAGAAGAAAACGCTCCTGTACGAGGAGGAGCTGGCGCGCAGAGAGGCGCAGCACGGCACCGAGCTGAAGACCCTGCGCAAAGAGCTGCGAGACGCCGAGAGCCAGCACCTCAACCTGCAGAAGGAGATCCTCATGCTCAAAGACAAGCTGGACAAAACCCGGCGGGAGAGGTACTTCACCTGCCTGTCTGTCTGATCTGCACTTTTAGATTATTTTATAGTGTCTCTGCTTGAAATTATTGTCAGTATCTTATTTTCTAAACACTTGTCCAACTATCTTTCTGGGTTTTCTTACAGTGGTGATTCTGCGAGGTAATTACAGATGTTTAAAAAGTAGCTTCATCCCTGTTTTACTTAAATGTAGCTGCTCCTCTACCGTTAGATTTGAGTTATCCCCCGTGTTGTCAGATTAGCCAGATTACTTGGATTTACCAGGAATCCCACTATTTCTTTTCTTTCCTTTACAGATGTAAAAGTACCTTTTAATATGATATGTTAGGTTTTATATTTGTGTTTGTATTTGGTAAAAACAACCACAGTTAAGCAAAACATGACACTGTGTTGTTGTTTATCAAAAAAGTCAAAATGCAGAATTAGTGTGTGAAAAGTAGAGCCACTTTTAGCCGATGTCATCAGTGTCTCATCATCTTTGTCCATTCGTTCAGGTTTGTTTCTCTCTTCAATTTCTGGTGGTATTAATCTGTTTTCTGCGTCAATCAACAGATGTCTAAGCGTCCTAAAACCGGACAATTTTAGGGCCATAAATGATGTAGGAGGTATCTGTCTGAGCTGAAACGAAATGCTTTCCTCCTGATTCGATTATTTTCTCCTGCTAAAATGCCTGAGAAGACCAGAGAACAAAATAAAATGTCAAAAAACTTTTTAAATCAAAAATTTAAAAAATACTTATTTTTTTAACAAAGAAAAATCGATTTTAAGAATCGGGAAACAAAAAAATCCTGATATTTATGTGAATATATTTTCCCAACCCCTAGTGTCCGTCATCTGTATTAAGCATAAATGGACCTTTAGTCCTTCACCCATGAGACGCTGATACTCTGAATCATAATTTTCAATCTTTGATAAAGTACAACTTGTTTGAATACTTCCAGAAAAGCCACACTTGTTCAGTCTTTCTCCAGCTAATCCAACATTTAACACTAAATGAGGCCAGGAGAGTCGAGACGTAACTCATCTTCTCTGATCTTGGATTGAACTTGATGAACTTTGAATAATACTCAATACTCCTAGTTGTTTGGAAATGAACCTATAATTCCCTCCCAGATGGATGTACAGCAGTAATTCCCTCTCTAAGATCATTATGTCTTTCCTCCTACATAGTCCTGTAGAAACATTCAGGCTTGTTTTCCTCACAGTTTCTGCATTTTGGCTTTAAATTAGTTGAATGAATAATGACACGGTGTTGTACATGTATTTATTCATCTGATATTTATTTTAACATATTTAAGACCTGGTTTGGACCATAATAATCTTGTTATGTAACAGCTTGGAAGTAAATGGTGTACCTTCTTTACATAGCTGAGCATGAACATCCAGGTGATGTCCACAGTTTGATGAAAGATGTTTCATCGTAAACGTTAGAAACCAAAGAAATTATCTGCCCGTTTATCTAAATGAAAACCCGAAGTTGTAGCAAAGCACACGTCTGTAGTCTGTGTCCTTCTCTGCTTAGTATCCCACACAGAACCGGACCTCTTGGTACTTGATGGGATCCGATCCCACCTCGAGAAGAAGGGGTTTAATCAGATTTTAATGCAATCTTGTTTTTGTGCAGGAAGCTGTGGAGTTTTGTTTTTGTAGCCTGTAGCTGCCCCTTCCTGCCTGGTGTTACTAACGTATTATTCTCCCGGCTTTCTAATTCATGTTTAAACACCCGCTGTATCAGGTTCTAACTGCATTAATGTGTTAGGGCTTAAAAACATGGAGCCGGTCTTTGTTCTGAGCCTTTGATTAGAGTCTGAAGAAATGTGTGAAGCCAAATGTTCACGCAAGAGCAGAGACGGCCGGTTGGCCGAAACTTTCAGAAGTATGAACATGAAATAAGGGAACGCTTAGGTTTATTCCGTTTAAACTTTCTAGATTGTATCAGTGAGATTGTGGTTAACGGATGGTTTTAGAAGTTTAACAACTTGCACTCATATTTGTGTTTTCTGCAGCCAAAATGAGCGGGAAGAGTTTGAGACGGAGTACAAGCAGAAGTACGAAAGAGAGAGAATCCTGCTCACCGAGGAAAACAAGAAGCTGTCCAGTGAGCTGGAGAAGGTACCAGATCTATTAAACACACTCTTACACACTCAGAAAAATCACAATAACCCCGGGTAACCCCATCCTGGACGCCTCCAGCTCCACCGCATTCCTGCCTCCGCCCCCTCTGCCCCGGCAGCGCCAAAGACATCACCGTCCGATATCCCCCCGTGTAAACAGCCTGCAGCGCGCTCCACAGTTGGATGGAATGACGCTCTGGATCCCGCGCTGTTGACTTTGGAAACGGCTCCTGGAAGTTCAAAAAGGCCCCCCGACTTAAACGCTTTCTAATAAGTGGGAGGCAGCCTGACATATGGAATACAATGTGAGGGCTGTTTTTAAAGTCTGCGACTGATAAAAGGCCGAACGTCTCAGTGAAATACTGGAATTAAATCTCCCCGGCTGTTATTCGACGACGCTAGATTTCTCAGTAAATTGATGAGTTAATAATTACTTTTTAAAAACATATCCTATATGTTATACGGCATAATAAATAGCTTTATTTAGATTTCTTCTCTTAGAAAACAAAAGATGGGAGCAGAAAAACAAACATGGATCCATCCTGACTTGGATCAACAGTTCAGGCTGCTGGTGGCGTTTTAATGTGGGGGATGTTTTCTCGTCCCACTCTTATCCTCTGGGATATACTTGCTGTGCCCGCAAACGTTCAGCCTGCTCTGGGTTCATACTTGCTGTAAACTACGAAGGCACAACGCGGCCAAAACATTCAACACTGGAGGGCACCACTAGGGGGAGTATGCGGCACTGCACTCTGAAAGTTACAAGCTGCCAGGCTGTTGTATTTCCTTCTGTTTTCCACTTAAAAATGGTTAAAAATGGACTTTGGAAATGAGGAAGGATTCATAATTTTACTTTTACTGTAGAAACTAAAGGGGAAAATGTCTTGTCGCCGTTCAAAGGTGTTCGATGTGGCCGATGTGCACGCCTCTAGCTGTCAAGTCAATATCAAAGCAGCAAATCAGACAAATGAGACTTTCTTCATTTCACAGCGGCTGCATTGTAAACAATCCCCTTACCTGAGAAAACCTCCACACACGTTAGAGGAAAGTGATGCAACGGTGTTATGTGGAAGTATGTGTTCTGGCTGGTTTATACAGTATGGGAGATGTTACTCGTCCTGAACATGTCTGAAAACAGAAGACAGCCAGGGGTCAGTAGGACTGAATCACTGAAATTGATAAAATGCTACAGCCTTTAAAAAGTAACATTTCTATTATGCTTGATAAGCCCCCATAAATAAATTGAATTCATGTCAAAGGTTACCGCACTACTTGGAAAACAAACTTCTGGGTGGTTTTAGATGGCTAAACTTCTTTGGTTATTAATCAACTATTTAAAGTGTTATCTCACTTGAGATCATCAGGACCTGACAGGCCTTCCCATTATCTGATGGCTGCACACCTGTTGCACGTCCTTTTGCTTATAAATGGTGCTCCTTCATGATGTCTGGGCATGAAGGCAGGATTTTGAAAGACTGCTGAAGAGTTGCTTCTCCAAAGCGAACAGCGTTGCTGTAAAAGGCATCAAGGTGAATCTGTTAATAATCTTTGCAGTATAAAAACAGAAATGTTTGGATGTAATTTTCCATATTTATGGTTCTGACTTATCTCATCAGGTTTACTTAAGTGGTCTAAAACATTATTATAGTCCTCAACATCTGCTGCAAAACAGCGTTAAATCACGTCTCTGTCCTGATCAGACAGCAGGAACGTGTCTGTGCCAGCGAGCGGCGAGGCAGCTCCAGACCTGCAGCGGTTTGGTTCGGTGAATGAAACTCCTGTTTGTGTAAGAAGGATCTGAACGTGTGCTCATACATTCTGTCTTCATCAGCATCTGATGCGTTTCACGTGTTACTGAACAAGTTGTCGTGTGTAAGGCCGAGCGCCTGTCAGACTCGCCACACAACCCCGGATTCTAAATATCCGTCCATCCTTTTCGCTCCCATAACAGCTTTAGATGTGTGCACATCTTTTTATTATGTTTAAATATATTTCTTGTGTGTGTGTGTGTGTGTTCGCTCAGCTGACCAGCATGTTTGAGAAGGTGAGCAGCTCCAACCGGCAGCTGGAGGATGAGATGAGGGAGCTGGCTGATAAAAAGGAGAGCGTTGCCCACTGGGAGGCCCAGATCACAGAAATCATCCAATGGTAAGATGCAGCGGCCTTCTCAGGTGTCCCAAAGTAAAACCCGAGGCGTATACGCTTCCACTCACGCTATATTACAAACCGAAAGACACCCCGTCTTGTAGTGTATTGAGTTCCTCCTCACGGTGAAGCTGCAGAATGTCTTGCATACCTCCTCGACCCTCCCTTTCCTCTCAGATCATTTCCCATAACAGCTGACACCTCGCCAGCTGCTCGGCCGTCCTCTGTTGGACAAGCCTGAAGTCTTCGCATAGCACGCATACCACACACACACAAACAGAAAAACACACACAATGCAGCCACGGAAACACACACGAGGCCGCAACACATTCCAGACATGCAGATACGAATGTGGAGTTTGGAGAATTTAGAGACCAGCGTTGCCCCCTGGTGGCGGTGCAATGCCGCTGCAGTCACTTTATTACATCTGACAGTAACCTTTTACTCATCCTGATGAAAAATATGCAGATTTTATACAAAATAAGCTGATATTTTCTCACACAAAATGATTATTCATTTATTAATCCTAATTGTTAGGTGATCACATGTTTGTGTTTTTCTTTCTGCTCAGGAGTGTTAGTAGAAAGGTTAAAATAGGTTTGCAAAGGAAAATAAGCGAGGAATCATGATTTAAAACATGTTCTTTTATTTATTTATTTATTTATTTAATAATTATTAACCAAGAAGCCCCACTGGGATTAGAAATCACTTTTACAAGGATGCAGCCCCACAAAGTCAGTTGTAAGACCGTTAAGCTTAAACTTTAATGGGTTTTGGGATATTTTTCCATGCGGTTGGAAAATCATCAAAGCTTCGGGAACTTTAAGATCAGCTACTGGGATATCTGAAGATGTTAATCCAACCCAGAAAGTATAAAGCACTTTAACAAACACAAATATGATATAATAAAACCACAAATAACATTCATAACAGCAGAAACATGAGATAAGAGATGAGAATAAAATGGAATACGTAAGTAAAATAATACACTAAAGCACACCTACATCACAATAAACACTCAATAATCCATTGTTTACCAACTTAAACTTACTTTTTTAGGTATTTAACGGCAGTTTTAGACTTTTTTTACATAGCTGCATCAGTGATCTGTGAGGTTAAATGTTTAGAAATAAAGTTGAATGCATCTGTTTGTGAGACATGTAATTGTGTGTGTGTGTAAAAATTGTGTGTTGCAGGGTGAGTGATGAGAAGGATGCTCGGGGCTACCTGCAGGCTCTGGCCACTAAGATGACCGAGGAGCTGGAGGGTCTGAGGAACACCAGCCTGGGAGCGAGAGCCACGGTACTTTACTGGTCTTACTGGGTCACATGATGGGCCACGTATTACTGTTGTTTTCTTGCTGGTGTTTTCTAACTCTTAGCCCTCTGCTCTGTGTCAGGACATGCCGTGGAAGATGCGACGCTTCGCCAAGCTGGACATGTCCGCTCGCCTGGAGCTGCAGTCGGCTCTGGACGCTGAGATCAGAGCCAAGCAGTGCATCCAGGACGAGCTGAACAAGGTCAAGGCCGACAACATCGCCACTGAATGGTACGCAGCATTTATCATCTCGGCGTAAGATGTAAAATGTCCACAGAAAGTTTAAAGTTGACGTTTTATCCTCTTTGACCCGCCAGCAAACTGCAGGAGGTGGAGAGCAGAAACCAGGATCTCCTGTCTGAGATCGACCGGCTGAAGAAGGAGACGGAGGAGCTGCGGATGAGACGAGGTGAGCTCAGCTAAACAAGTACAACTATTTAAATTGTCCTCCTGCAGCACCCATACAATGTACAACCTGCCCCCCCCCACCTTATGGATGAAGGTTTTAAGCAGAGATCTTCATCTGGTGCCACAGGGCCAATGTCCATGTGGCCCAGCTAATGATTGTGACAACTCTCTTTAAACCGGGAACTCCAGAAAATAAAAATCGTGGGTGCCTTTTTTGGGGACGGACCGCTGGTTTTTATGGACCAGAGAACAGAAAAGGCTATACAAGAATGTTTTAAAGCCAAAATGAAATTTATTTACTACAAACATTAGTTCCCCCCAGGTAAGAGGAGGAGAATTAGTGGCTGGTTGTTACTACTAGCTATTTATGGAGATTCAAAGCAAAATATGAACAATATTAAACTATGGATATGTGTTGGATTTATTTATTGTTCAATTTGAAAAAAAGATAGTGGACTTAAGTTTGTTTGGTAACTTAAATTACTGAAACTTAAATGTAAGAAAAAGCCAAAAAGACCATTTCTGGCCCTGCTGAGTTTGTTTGTAAATAAGGCCCAGCTGGAGACGTAGTTGCATATCCCATGTTTAATGTCTTCGGACACGATGAACTGAAACTATTATTGCAGAAAACTGAGTTATGTCACAATCGAGCTGCCTCATTAGTCGTCTTTGCACCTTATTCCAGAAATAAAATCTTGTGCTGCATATCGTCATATGAAAGCAGCGCCAGCTCTTACAACCAGTCCTGTGACTCGTTTAGTTTAAGTCCTCCTCTGATGTTTTAATACTGAACTGCGGTTTTGTTATTTGTTCTGTGTCTATAGGTGTCAAGCACCAGGATTCCCAGAATTCCTTCTTGGCTTTTCTTAACGCCCCCACCTCTGCCCTCGACCAGTTTGATGTAAGTTTTTCCACAGAGGAGATTATTATTCATATATGTGACTGAGATTAAACGTCATGCTTTTTAAATTTTTCTGTCCTTACTTTTGTTTTTTTTTTGTTTTTTTTGTTGCATCACTCGGGTCCGTTAGGACTCTTATTCCTCATCTTCATCCTCTTTAATTGAGTTTTGGGAAGATGTAAGTTGGTTAGACAGAGGTTCATGTGTGTTTACGCCCACGTATCAGTAGCAGCTAGATAAGAAAAGCTGTGAGTGTGTCTGTGTGAGGAAGAGCAGATCCACTGAAAGTCATGAGGAAGTTACATTATTCCCGTTTGCATAAGGTGCTCGCTTCACCTCGCAGATTAGTGGTTATAAACATCGTCAACAGGACTGTCAGCAAAGACAGGATATAGAACTTATATTTTATAACTTTCATCTCTTTGTAAATGTAACACAAGTACAGGTAAAAATCAGATCTATAGGTAAAGATTTATTCCACAAGTCTAAAAAGCTGTTTATTTTACAAAGTACAATTCATCCTTAAAATACAGATAAACTTTGTAAGTCTTAGAATACACATGAATGTACAAATCGGGAATAAAACTTTCACAATACCAGTAAATTCTACCAGTCTTAAATGAAATGAAATGTGTTTCACAAGTCTTAAACATAGGGATGCAACAATACCACTTTTTTCCAAACCGATACGATCACGATCTGAGTACTTGCCGATACAGAGTACCGATACCAATTCTTCTACGACCCTAAAAAAAATGCAGTAAATTGGAAGACAGGTTTTTATTTTTCTCTCTTCGGTGAAAGAAAATAAAAAATAAAATATAAATAAAAATGCACAAAAATTTAAAGTGTAAAAAATTGTGCGTAATAAATTGGGATCGGTTCCTGGTATCAATCGACTTTAACGAGTATGAGTGCTTTGCAGCAGTATCGGTCAGATCAGATAATAGTCAGCTTTACAAGTACTGAACAGTCTCACAGTCTTAAATTGTCAAGAATTAATCACATTTCTCTGATTCCTGATCAATCCCTGGCAGAGCTGACCCCGGTCATCCCGACCATCCCAGCTATCTAAACATTGTTTGGTTTATGGATGAATCAAACATTTAGGAATCGTTAGAGGAGTGAAGTTATAGCAGAGATGTGTTTCCTTCTCCAGAAAGGAGCCTGTGAGCCTCCGGAGCGACTCACGTTTAGGGAGCTAAAACAATCCTCGGGCGTAGCTGTACTTTTATTAAACATGACAAATTTGTTTGTGGACATAGAATCTCATCAGCAAAGAGTTTTCATTGGTCCAGGAACTCAACTCAACTTTATTTATAGAGCACTTTAAAAAACAACCACAGCTGAAACAAAGGACTGTACACAAATGGGCAAAAATGGAATTATAATTTAGCAAATTTTACTGTTTTTAGTCTCAAATAATTTGATTTATTCTGAATAATTCAGCCTTTTCTTTAGTGGAGGGGTATGAATCATTGTCATTCGTACCTCTGCTTGTTAGAGCTCCAGCCTTTTTGTCCCTGTCCTCGCTCCATAGTTGCCCAGAACTTCACTCTCTGTGCTGCGCTGACCCCCCCCAAGCATCTTCTTCCCCATATCCATGTGCATCTATTTGTCCATCCTCACCGCTTAGTTTCTGTCCTCCCCTTGTGATTAAACCGTCTTGATGGTGCTTCCCAACCACAACGCTACAAACATCTGACATGTTGGCTAAAAAGAGAGGTTGGGAATCGCCGTGTGATGTAAGAAGTCCTCCTCCCACTGTGAAGTTTCTGTCTCAGTGCTAGAACATGTTAGACAGCCTCTCTAACATCCCTCTGTCTCTCTTCTCGCCACTGAAGCGCTCGCCATCCGTTGGCCCAGCTAGCAAAGGCAGACGTGTAAGCATCTCTGAGTGTTTGTTTGTGTGGTTTCGGCTGTCTGGCTGCATGGCGGGGCGTCTAAAAACACTTAAATGTTTCAAATGAATGTGTGGATTGGTGATGTTTACCTGTGCCTGTCGGTGTTTTCCTGTTATGAGTTGTAGCTTGGTGAATGGCGATGCATGGGTTGTGGTGTTCAGGTATAATCTGGGCGTTTTAGGCCAGCACGGCGGGGGTGTGGTAGAAACCCAGGTGGGCGGTCAGTTTCCCTCTGTGGCATCCTGTTGGCATGGATGCTAACTTGTGTGATTTCTTCTTCTTTTATTAACTAGGTGGACTCCATGGATAATTTCACCCCCTCCAACACTCCATCCCGGGAAGACGACCCTAAGTCCCACCTCAAGAACCGATCACGTTCCCCCTCCATGGCCAGCGATATGGAGCCTATAGAGGTCAGGAAACGTCGCAGCTTCTTATTTTTATTCTACCACAGCCGGACACAAAGATTATCCCGCTAGCTTAGCAGCAGAAACTAGCCTGGAAACTTTCCAGGAATGTTTGTCATGTTGTAACAAACATGATCCAGCCATCCATTGTGAGTTATAATCTGGTTATGGGAAAACACAAGGAACCCCAGAGAGAGGAGACGTAAACCTGCAGACTCTAAACTAAATTGAGCTCACTGTGTTTTTAGACTTCAGACTTCCATTGTTTTTGTTTTGTTTGTTTGTTTTTTACTTCTGCTGCATTTTTTGTGTCATGATTTTATCTCTTACTTTGGTTTATTCCCATGTTGTCATCTTCAAAATGATTCACTCCCTTCCACTAAAAAAAACTGTAAATTCTCAATAGTCACTCAAATAACTGGAGAATAAAAAAAGTAATGAATAACTTAAGTCTGCTAAATTATAATTAAGTAATATAGCACATTATTTTTAAATTAATTGAGTTGAAAAAGTAAAAAAAAGCCAAACAAAACGTCAAGGACCAATGAAAGAATACCTGCCAGGTGCAGAAGTCCGATGGAGAGTTACAGAAACTGTGATCGCCTCAAAGAAATGTCAACTAAATATTATCTCATAACTGACATAACGTATATACAGGCTTCATCATTTTTGCTTGTATTATTTACAGTTGATTTTCAATTTTTTTTAAAAGTTTCAGCTTTTTTCAACTGATGCTGTAGAAGAAAGTGTAAGCAACTAAACCCATCTCCAAAAAGATAAACATTAGAAAAATAATGAAATAAAGTAAAACATTGAAATGAAAAAAATAAAATAATGTTTAATATAGAATGATAAAATAAGAATAAGATCAACTAGAAAAAAATAAATGTAATTATAAAAATAGAAAGATATGAAATATAATAGAATAACCGGGAGGAGAGCATAGGGTACCCGCTGGAGGGTTTATATCTCCCGGCTGGCCTAGGAGGGGGCTCTGGGCTTCCCTGCTCAGGCTGCTGCCCCTGCGACCCGACCCCGGATAAGCGCTAGATAATGGATGGATGGATGGATAATCCAACACACATGTTCTAATAATAAAGATTATAACACTTGACCCATAATAAAAAGGTCAAGTTAATTTGAATATGACATTTTAGGTGGATGGT
>JAVQJG010249748.1:0-12574 GCA_036024015.1 Craterocephalus amniculus | reverse complement strand
TTATTATTTATTGTCTGCTTCTTACTACATGTAGATGTACAGTTTACATTACATTATCTATAGTATTATTTAATACAAATAATCCTTTGTTGGTGTTTTAGATGGCTAACAATGTGAGTGAAATCACTGCTACCCTTGAGGCCCAATATTACAACATTTTCCTAAAAACTTCCTCAGAGTTGTGGATGGACTAAAGTGCAAAAGAAGAAAGAACATGGACTCCTGCCTGACTAGCTCTACATTGTTTACTTTGCTTTATTTCTGTTGCGTGGATCAACATGAACGCAGCGTGATAGCATCAGCAGACTGGCAGCTGTGGGGAGAGAGGCAACGCAGCTGCCAGCAGGGGATCAGACTGACTTTCTGTCAATGGGAAAGGAGCCACATGCTGACTGTTCACGGGTCCAGCCGGCTTTGAAAAACCCACGTAGACCCGCTAATTTCAGAGGGAAAGCAGTTTGAGAGAGTGGTTAATCCCTGATCCACTTTCACACAAAGCTGTTTTGCTGGCCAATGGTATAAAAACCCCAACACCCACAGTCACACCTTTCCTGAGACAAAGCAGTCAATTCAGAGCCCGATTTAGTCTCCTGCTGCAAGCAGTAACCTGGGGGAAACACTCAGAAACACAGGGTCCACGGGTTGAAGTAATGGGCAAAAACATCTTCTGACTTTTAGCAATGTGAAGACATATGATAAAGCCCATAGAATATTTAAATGATGTTGTAATATCACATCCTGGGGTCTTACAGGGATAAATGGTTTTAGAAGCACTTTTTCAATGAAATTTGAAATGCCTCCATTGTGACCAGGATACTTGTTATTGATCATCAGTTAAGTAAATATGGATGTGATGATTTAAAAACTACATAGCTACTTTATTTTCAAATTAGAAGTACTTTAGCCAAAGAATTGATTTTAGACTCATGTTAAGTTTTCACTGTAGTCAATATCTTATTCAGTAAATCCTACAATATATTCTCTCTACATAAAATAGATTTATTGAAGTAATTGTGTGTATTTGAACCTTGTGAAGCCAAAAACATCTGTGTGACATTACATTGCTACATTTGTTTTACAAGATTTTCTGTCTCAGAAATGACTTCTAAATTTCTCCAAGGACTCATGTGAACTCTGAGTGAAGAAACATGGTTTTCTGTAAGTGGCCAATCCAAATTAACATGGAGCAATCAGCTGGCCCCTCCCCCCGCACTAAGCCACATCCAGAACAAACAGAAAGCGGTCTGAGAGGACTGTATATAAGCTGGGCTCCTTGCAGAAAGAGACTGTCTTCGGTGACTTTGGAAGATTTGACCAAGTTTAAATTCCAGGAGGACGAAGACCAACAAAGAGTTTTTTCTACACCCGAGCTTAGAACAACAGGTAAGTCCCACACTTCCTTCTGTTTGTTCTGATCAGTCTGCAAAAATACTTGCAGATTTGTATGTTTTCATGCTACGGGGATTCTTACTGGAGTTTAAAGGTAAACTTAGGTTGGGGAGAAGGGCCACACCTGGTTCTAACCTCATCCGATCACCCAGAGAGCCCTCATATTTCTACTCATTTCCCTGACTCTGTTTGTCTCTTTCTCTTGACGCCAGCCCTGGTTCACCCCTTTTCTTCTTCACATCTTCATCTTGTCTTCCTTTTCACATTTTACCTGCTGCCTCATGTGGCCTTACCCTCCCCTGCCTTCTCATTGCCTCTCTGTCCCTTCTTCTTAGTCTTCCTTTTCCTCTTCTTCATTTTCCATCATTCTTGTCCTTTATATCTTTCATGATGCCTCCACCTATTCTATTATACTTCTTTCTTTCCTCCATCCTTTTTTCAGGTTCCGTTTGGAGGAGCTCCGGACTTTTCTAGAAGACTAACCCCCCCACCCTGAGTCTCCTTCCTAGCTCAACACCCACCTAAACGCACATTTCACATCATCTTATATCCATTAACACTGTAACTTATTTTGTTGTGCTGTGGTGCTTGCTAGAGTTTTGCCTTTTAAATAAACAGTCATTTTGAATCAAATTCTGTTTCAAGACAGTGTATCATGTGTGATATATTTATATGTTCTAATTTTCACAGAAAAAAATGAGGCCCAACAGAGTTTGCCCTGTAAAGGACGCCTTGCACTTCATTGCTTCTGAGAAGGACAAAGACATTTTTCAGAAGACATTTATCAACAAAGACAAGGGTATGTTTTAGAGAATATAACATTTTCTGTTTTAATATTCTCAAGTAGGGACTATTTTAAAGGCCCTATTTGGGTTGCTATTGAGTGACACTGAACTGGATGTTCTTGCATATTATCTATATAATTGTATTATGTTTTCATGTCAGGTTCAGCCATTCATAGTTCAACATTATGATAATACTTGGGCCTCTTTGCTTTATTACCAGGTGTCAATGCAAAGCTCAATGCAGTTCTTGTCATGTGTTCCAGGTTATGGAGTTATTGCCACCAAAAACATTGAGCCAGGGGAATTCTTGCTGGAGTATGTTGGAAGACATATCACTGGCTCTGAAGGAGAGAAACTGTATAAAGAGTATTCAGATTTAGACGCAGGATTTTTGTATTTCTACTCCTTCCAGGGACAAACCTCCTGGTAAGTGCAATTGCATGAATGTTCTAACTGTGAATTTAAACTCAGGAATAAGTGTAATATTCTTTATTGATCTTTTCAGTGTTGATGGCAGTGAAGATAAGGCAAGACTCGGAAGATTCATAAATGATGATCCCATCAAGCCAAACAGCAAAATTAAAATAGTAAGTAACACATCAGAAGTCACTCTGTGCTAATTTATAAACTTTTTCAATCAAAAAACTGACTGAAATGAATTTGTTTGTGCCCATGCAACCAACAGATATTGGATGAGCACAAAAGACCACATCTGTGTGCATTTACAATCACAGAAATACTCGCAGGAGAAGAAATTCTCTACGACTATGGAGACCGGAACTGTCAACGGCGACATGTATGTAACATCTATTTACATCTATCTATATTCTGTTCAAGGCATGTTTTCTCAAATGCCATGAGTCTCAGAGATTACATCTTCATCTCTCATTTTTACTATATTGTGAATGTGATTTGCAAACCAGCATAAATTCCTTTAAACATGTTAAGCTCAAAATGCAGTTTTTAGTCTCAGTAGAATTTCAGAATTCTATCAATGGTTAAACAAACAAAATCTTGCTTACTTAATTTTTTATGCTGTAATTTTCATTTATTTTAGAAGACCGCTGCCTCCTCTTGCAATGAGTACATGGAAAAGAAGGTAAAGATGTTTGGAAGTTTCATTTACCTATATTCACTGAAGAAATTCCAACTCCACTTTATTATATAGCACTTAAAAAACAACACATTTGACCAAAGTGCTTCACAACAAGGTTAAAAACATACCAACATACATACCAAAATTCTAGACATTTTCCTATTATTTTTATGCTGTAGTATATGTATTATCATTTGGCTTTCTAGTTACTGATGAGGATTTTTTTTTGCTCAATTTTAAAGGAATCCCTATGGAAGAACTCACTAGAAAATCTCGAGTCTGAGCTGGGCGTCATGGAAATTGATGGCCTCGTATTCAATCCAAAAAGGAAGATTGCAAATGGTTGCAATGGGGCAGAAGTCTTTCCAGGACTCTTCTGCAGCTGCCCTGTGGCTGTGAAACGAGTTGCTAAACACATTTCCGAAAATGAATTAAAAATAGCAAACTTTCTATTTTCAGAAACATTTAAAACAAAATATCTGTTGAAGCCCCTTACTGTATTGGAAGACACTTACTTTAACTATTTTGTCACTCCTCTTTGTGAATATACTCTTAAAGACCTGATTGAGAAAAAGGACTTTCCTGAGAGACAAAACCTGACTGAGCAGCGGAGACTGGGGATCTGCCAGCAGCTGTTGCTGGGACTTCAGGAACTCCACTCACATGGAATTTTGCACAGAGATCTGAAGCCTGAAAACATCTTGTTTGGTAAAGGAAACTTAATGGGCAAACTGTAGCATAATTTTATTCATACATGTTGATAAACAATGAAAAAAATATGTATTGTTATTAAAATGACTCAGGACATTTTATTTGTCTACAGATATCAACAATAAGGTGTATATTGGAGACTTTGGAGCAAGCAGAAAAATGGATCATCCACAAACCACAGTGCTTTCACAAATGGCTGGAACTCTGTCCTGGGCCTGTTATGAAGATGTTGAAGGTCCAAAAGGCAAATACAAGAAGGAGTCGGATATCCAGGTATGCTGACATTGAAAATGCTATAATTATATCATATAATTAGTATTTTTGGTCAATCTTTACCAAGCGTTTGGATAATAATACTCACTGTGTATGGTTTGGCTAGACAATCACACAGATCTTCCTCAGGTCAAAGGTTCTGAGTTTGCCCCTCCCATGTATACTCAGAAAAGTTTGACCTGAGGAAGATCTGTGTGAATGAAATGTTGGAACAAACGCAGTTGGGCGTATGTGTGCAGGCTTCGTTCACTCTTTCTGTCCATGGCAGTAGCCTTGCACTGGCTGATGCGCGCATGTCTACAGTCATGAACTTGACTAGTTAGTTACCAACAGATTACTGCAAAAATTGTGATTTTGACTGTTGTAGGGCATTGTTTTAATGAAATCCATAATATTTTTAGGTTATGGGGTGCTTGGTGCATTACGTCCTGACAGATGGACAGCATCCCTTTCAAACTACGACGCCATACTTCAGTGATGTCTTTGGGCTATCTCTCAATGTCAAAATGGGCAACTTCACTCTTCAATGTGAGGAAAGATGGAGCGGCCAATCAGCTATCATTACCAGAATGCTGAGTAAATCATGTGAAGAACGTCCCACCATTGAAGAAGCTCTTAATGCTTTCAAATGTAAGAACCATTGCTTGAAATATAATAGTTGCATGGGCTGGTAAACACTATCTTAGAAAACTCATGCAAACTGATGAGCTCTATTTTGTTTTATTTACAGATTTGACAAATCAGCCTGATTATACTATAACCATGAATGACACTGGGCATAAGAATCAAACCAAGGTAAGGAATCGTTTTCCAGTAGGGTAGGGCAATATGAGGAGAATTTACTGTAAGAAAAATTCTAGCAGCAGATAATTTTTGTTACTCTCACATGATACAAACAGTCATTCACTACTTTTTTTTTATTACAGGATGGGGCCCATACAACAAACTGCCACCCTGAAACTTTAGGTGAGATGGAGATTGCAGAGAGTATGTTCAGCGATTTGCCTGACATTACTGGCAGTAATACGTTGCCTTCATCTTCTCTGACTGAAGAGGAATTTTCAGAGTGTGAACTGGTAAGAAAGAGTTACATAAGCAACATTTTCACTTAGAAACATAACATTTTCTTATTTGCAAAGTAATTGATCTACATTTCCTTTCTGATCTCTGAGGAACAGGGTTCCTTTTCTCTGGAAATATCAGATGAAGAAATGGGTGATGACCCACAATCAGAGGAAGAAGTGATCCACAGAAAACCATCTTCTAAAACTGAACAGAACTCGTGTAGCAGTAACTCTAAACAAAATGGTGTCACAGTAAAAGTGTCTTCAAACACTGCACATCAACGTGTCTATGACAAGAAGAATTTTTGCCTTTACTGTGAGAAGCCTTATGCAAAAATCACCAGACATCTGAAGCAGAAGCATTCAAACAAACCTGATGTGGCCAGGGCACTTTCCCATAAGAAAGGATCGACAATGCATTGTTTGCTTTTGACCAAAGTAAGAAACATGGGAAACTATAACCACAACTGTTCTGTCCTGTCCTCTGGGAAAGGACAAATCATACCAAAGAGGCAAGCAACCTGTCAATCAGCTGCAAAGGACTACCTACCTTGCAAGTTTTGCTTTGCTATGTATGTCAAGACAGATCTCTGGAGACACCACAGGCGTTGCAGACTCCAAGTGTTGCAGTGAAAGAAGGTAGCATTGTCAAAAGACAAGTTCTTCTCTGATGTTACCCATGGATACTGTTATTCAACTGGACTTAAAACAGGAAATGACACAGACAATGTAACTGAGTTAGTAATGGCTGACAGACTTATTATTTCACTGGGAGAGAGAATGTTCCCTTAAAAATGGAGAAGTTGGACAACATCAAGCAGACATCAGACATAAAATGAGGGAACTAAACAGAATTGTTCTGGTGGCAAGAAACATTGACAAGGACATTGTCTTTTAGAAGGACTTGATCTGCCCAGGAAAATTCAACCTTGAGGCTGTAAAACAGATGACTGGGTTTGATGCCTTATCCAACAGATTTGCTGTGCCCTCATCAGCACTGACACTGCGGTATTCTCATGTGAAAGTGTTGTGCATTCTGCAAGGAAAGGCGCTGCGTCAAGAGGATGTTGCTTTAAAATCAAAAGCAGACCAATTAATCAAGTTAATTGAAGAGGAATGGGTAACACATGTCATCAAATGCCCTGAAAACTTTACCAGCAGAAATGGAATATGCCTCAAATTTTGCCTTTGTCAGAGGACATAAAAAAGCTCCAGAACTATCTGTAGAACCTCGAAGTGATGCACAAAAACAATCCCATGGATCACGGATCAGCCAACACAGAATATCTGGAGTCTCACAAGTCACTCTGACACAACTAATACTGTTCCATCGCCGTCGGTAGGAGAAGTTTCAGGAATGGAACTCAACACATATTTATAAAGGAACCTTTACAGCATGCATGATGGAGTTTTGGAGAGCCTTTCATCGTTTGAAAAAAAACTCTCACCTGAGTAGGGGAAAAAGGGCGTGCAAAGAGTCTGTGCTGTTCACAACAAACATAAAAGAGTCTGTGGAACATCTGATTAAAACAAATGAAGGGGATTTCTCCTACTGATCCCTACATTTTTACTGATCCATTTTTTGGCTCTCATAGTGAGCTTATAAGATTTATCAAGTAACAAGCTGTGCTAATGGTTCATTTTGTGAAGAGCCATTTCCGTCATCAGGAGTGCAGCAAAAGCAAGTGAGAAACTCTGTTTAGTAGTGTGTTATTGCTTGTAATTCAAAGTACTTCCAATAAATGTTGACTTAAATGCAAACTATTCTGCATTTGACCACTTCTTCCTTTAGATTTGCTCAATTTTACAAAAGAATGAATGGTAAATTAGTCATTAGTAAGCCTGCAAGTGACACATGAAGTCTTTGTCCTCCAAAGAAATGTAGCAGTGTAATGTTACAAAGATGATCAAGTCTTTATTATTTCAAATACACACAAGTACTTCAATAAAACAATTTCCAGAAATTAATAACAACAATGAACAATATCAATTACGAGTTTCCAGGTTTAAAACTCATTCAAATTAGATTTTCATTTTAACGTTATATAAACATGTTATCAGATGTCTTTTCTCAGCGCATGACAAAATCATGTAATGTTGCTAAGCATCAATCTTACAAAACAACAAATGCTAAAAGGGTGTTTACTGACAGAAAGACTAATAGCTAGCTATAAAAGCAGGTTGGAAAAAGGAATTATGACTTATAGTAAATCTAAAGTGTGAAAATCCATAAGAGAAAAGAACTGCGATGGGAAAAATCGGGTATCATTTTGCTGACTGACTGTTAAAGTAAGACAGACCAAAAGGTTGTGAAACTGGTGCAGTAGTCCTATGCCTTCTGTTTGGTCTATAAAGCATACATTCACAGGAGGACATGTTGACCATTACATTGGTCCATTATTCTACATGTGGACTGTAATAACTGAGAAGTTACTTCCTGATACATTGCCTCTCTGTTCATTATCTCTAAATAAACACAAGGTCTGTTGCAGTGGCACATTTCTTCCCAATCAAGACAATGCATCAAATATCTTATCGACACTTCCAACATAGTAAAACAACTTTGAGACCAAATCTAATCAATCCAACTGGTGCCCTAAAACATTTTTGCATGATCTTATATTATGTAAGTTTACCTGTAAATTCCTTTTATTTTCTAGTATTTCAAACAAGTAAAACACTTCAACCTGTACAACTTGTAATTGTTCATACAAGTATCTGTCCTTCTACTTAAGTAGAGAATGAGTACTTTTGACAGCTCTGATTTCCACATTATAATTATTCTTTCAATTCTTATAAGACATATTTAACCGCTGTTGTAAAGATTACTGTGTTCATAATCATTTATTATAAGTTATTAAGTGCAAATGAATATGACAGTAATACTTTCAGTGATAAATCCTCAAAGGAGTGTGTAGAAGTATAAACTTATTGAAATATGTATACCTTCCAGTAAACTCATGTCTTAGATTAATTTCTATATTCACTCAATCTGGAGTGTGTATATCGCTCTAAGCCATCTTAGTGTGGACTTGTGTCATTCTGTACCATCCAACAGTGGACCCCTGTCATTCTATATCAACCAAGTGGGGACTTTGTCTGACAGAAAAATGTTATTAGTGATTTGTCAGTTTTATCATTTTTTACTTTTTTCTTTTTGTGAAGTTTATTTTTATTTATTCAGATATATAATTGTTTATCTTCTTTATTTTATCACCTCCATTTCTTTTTAATCCCATTGATTTTAACTCTATAGATCTTTCATGCCTTTCTTTCATGTTATTCTATTTCTGTATCTCGTTAGTTTTTACGTGATTTTCTGTACAGTCCTTTGGTCCTGTGTGGTTGTTTGAAGTGCTTTTAAATAAAGTTGGATTGGAGGTCCCCTCTTTGATATGTAGGTAGCATACAGAGATCCAGGTCCCCTCTTAGCAATTTCTTTAAAAATTATTAAAAGTCACATTTTCAGTTATTTTATGGTAACTGCTGTGTTAGGTGTGTTTGTGTGTTAAGTGAGCGTGTTAGGTGTGTGTGTTAGGTGTGTGTGTTAGGTGTGTGTTTCTGGTGTGTGTTTGCACATGCATGGTACACTGTGTGGTGTGGAAGCTTGTGTTCTGTGAATCTGTGGGAATAGTTATGTCAGGCCCTCTGTGTGGCTTTTGTCATAAAAAGGGTTTTATGAATAAGATTTGCTGTGATCATGTGACCTGTGCAGATTCTCAGACTCTGTATTAGAATGAAAAATGTACCAACGTAGAAAACGATTTGCCTCCTAGCCTGAAAACAGGAAGCGGTGGAGCGGTGGCCACCCTCATCCTGCAGCTTTGATTTGACTGAAACTGAACTAATTGGGTTATTATGCAGCGATTTCAGGGCATTACACAACAGCAGAGGCCAGTTTGACATTTGCAGGAAACTTGCATCAGCATTCAGAGCAGAATACTAATTCCCACTAATCGGATGCATCGTATTCCACGCAGCTGGGCAAATATACATGTGGGAGCTGAGGAAGGGCTGCTGATGAACTCCTGCAGGCTTCATTTGGCTGCACAACCACACTTTCTGGTTTACATATGACATTTGTCTCGTCTGCAGAGCTGCATTCCAAATCTGCAGCATTTATGAAGCTGGAAGGTAAATCTCCCTCCTCTGAATACTAGTCAGGAAAATGATCAGGGCTAAATGATTGTATCTGTTTTACAGTGAAATAACTCAAACTGAAGTGGCCACTTTATCTTCTAGTTATCTTAGAGACAGGGAAGGCGCTTTGTGGTGTAAGATAAGATCACAGCCTTGGTCTGCACGATTAGCGATGAGTCATGCAGTCCTTCTCCAGCTTAAAACATCCTCCACGTCCAGATCATGTGACCCTGCTTTGCATGTAGCTGCCAGCTTCCTTCAGCTAAATGTGAAAAATCTGAGAGTCATTTGTTGTGATGATGCCAGCAGTCATCAGGGCAGGTCTGATCATTACCTCAGAGACTTCTTCCTGTTTCTAAGGGATACTTCCACACTCAGAAAAAACAAAGTTAGGGTCTGTATCTGATCCTCAGACTAACATGTAGCCAACAGAACACAGAAGTTTCCCAACAAAGTTGTCAGAAGCAGTCCTCGTACCACAACCCAAGCATGAGGACTTGTGGAGAAATGCTAGAAAGCTTCGAAGTGGGTGAGAAGTTCATCATCTGGTTTATCAGCCTACATTGTCTGAAGTATTCTGGACTTCAGCATTATGTAAGATCACAAAGACAATAACTGGACTACACTAGGACAATAACTGGACTAACAGAACAATAACAGGCCTAAACAGGACAATAACTGGACTATGCATTTGTTGAAACATATAGCCAATAAGCTGATGGTCATGAGGTCTGAGGAAGGAGGAGTTCAATATGCTATAAAATACTGGGGAGGGACGGAGAGAGAGCTCTCCTCAGCCGTCCCCCGGCCTGTTAGTTTGTGCCGTGTAACTTCTGTAATAAATACTCTGTTAGACTCTAGTCGGACTGGGACTCTTTAATATGGTGTTAGAGTATGGGTTTGGCAACGCACACGGGACAGGAGTCGGCTGGACAGCACAGCTCATGCGGGCCACACCTAGGACAGGACATAGACGATATCCCAGAACATCAGTCTCTCACCGCCTTGCTGATAGGTGACAAATAACGATACATTCATACATTTTCTGTACCACTTAATCCAATTTTTATTTAAATTGTTTAATGCCTAAAGAATAAGTTGGTAGTTGAAAGACTTGTAATTATCTAAATATTTTAGGTGTAACTTAATGTGTCACATGAGCAGCCCTGTACCAAGATGGCCTCCTTCTGCCCAGTGGCATTGGAGCTGGTGTAGCTGTCCATGTGAATACGGTGGACATCCGCAGCCAGACTTTCACCTGCAGTGTGGACAGAGATGAAGCAGGATGGGCTGTTGGTGAAGATTTTTTATGGTTTATTTCAGCAGATTTACACCAAAACCCACCAAATGAAAACTTCTGAGGCAAACATCAGCCTAATGTGAGCATTGATGGTTGAATTACAGTATCTGATGCGTAACACTGTAACTTTGCATGGGGGGCTCCGTCTCTCATGGATCATGTGACCTGCAGATAGAAAACACAGCGGGCTGAAAGTTTGTCAAATCTGAATGAAGTAAGAAGGTGAAGAGGGAGCCTGGGGAGCCCAGAAGCATAAAGACCGTTTATGTTTGCTGTAGTTTCGTGTGGCCTGAGGGAAGTTACAGGTTTAGGCTCCTAGTGGCCAAAAGTCACATAGTGTACCTTTAAATCCGGTGTTTTCCACACGGATCCTCCTCGGTAGCGTTGCTGCAGCGTGCTGCCTTGGTCTCTGGCAGCGTTGCCATGGGGATGGCTCTTGTCTAGGTGGATGAGTCCTCATGGCTGTGGTGTGGATCTGCAGCCATGACTTACTGATGTTAAACCAGATTAAAGTCTCTTTCTTTGTCACCTTTGCCAGCTGTGTTCACACTGAGACAGGGCTGGACATCCAGAGACAGACGAGATAAAGCAGATGTTTGGAGAACGAGACCGAACAGAGTTAGCACAAACATCTCCGTCCACCTGTGGGTGGGATATAGGACCAGACAGGTGATCCGTGTGTCCTCTCTCTGCGTATGACTGACAGCTGGGGGCCAAGAGGGAGGGGCATCGGCTGTGAATGGTCCTGCCCAAAATTCATCATAACGACTAACAGCCGGATCTACCAGGTATGTGCACCAACAGGCACACGATGACTAATACAGTTACTAATGCCATTAGGGGCACAGGGACCGCCTGGTGGTCCGGGGTCGTCCCATCCCCACTACGCAGTCATCTGCAGACGGTGCTGGATCTCAAAAGGTCTGCTGAAGCAGGACGCTGGTGGAAATGATAGCTTGTTTGTGAAATTGCTTTTCCCTTTTATTTTTCCTCTCTCTTTAAGATTCTATAACCACTACTACAATTTAGATGCAGAGTTAATTTCCCACTGTGAGAGTCTGAACGTTCCTGCGTGTGCATTGATGTCATAGTTGCACGTTTCCAGGGCATCAGGTCTGTGTTTTAGTGGATAATCAGCCGAACTGTTAGAGAACCAACATAATTCAGCAGACTAGACTGTATTTATTCACCTGTTTAGCAGGACAGTTTTAATTTATATTGTGTATTATTAATAATAATGCTGCCAGTTTGACCCAAGGTGGCTTTATGTTTTTTGATTACTTTCTTGATAAAAGTGTATGAGGCTATTTATTAATTTAACTGTTAACATGCTGTAATTGTTGAATGACAGGTAGAAATGATGAACAGCATTTAAACTAAATGTAAATGTACGGATTTTTATAATTCATCAAAAGTTCAAGTCAAGAGTAAAATTTTTACTTCAAATGAATATTGGTTTCAGGACCTGGAAAAAAGACATTGGTTCAAATCTGTTTTCATTAGTTACTAAAGTGATAAATGTTTTCAGGTATTTATTGTGCATTTGATTTTAAATAATTCCCACAGCTGGCTACATTTTATGACTGGCTAGTCTGTGTCTCTGTGGAAAGCCCTGTGAATCGTGTGATCGTTCGTTGACATGGCTGCTGCTTAAAATGAGCCATATTAAAGGGATAGTTCGGATTTTTTTACATGGAGCTGTATGATTTCCCCACCAGCATTGTAAGTGGATCAACACTGACCAAGCCCCGACTTCGTCCCGTGACCGGAGTTCTGTCCGTTTTCTCGGTTTGAAAGAAATAGTTCCGGCTAGTAT
>JAVQJG010249743.1:0-19747 GCA_036024015.1 Craterocephalus amniculus | reverse complement strand
TAATGTATATATTTTACAATAACACTCCCTTATTTTACTATTAAAGGCCATAATATATATTTGCCTTTTATTTATCAAAATGGCATTTATTTCAAAGTCTTATTTATATTTATTCAATTTTGAATATTTTGGGCCTTCATAATTCTATAGCTAAATTGTGATTCATTAAGTCCACCTTGATAGTTCTGGTTTGGACACTTTTCCTTTCAGAACTGTCTCAATTCTTGGTGCGTTAGCTTCAGCCAAGTGTTGGAAACATTCCTCAGAGATTTCGCTCCATATTGACATGATAGCATCACAGTTGCCATACATAATATTGAGATGTGTTGGCTGTGGAGGCTAGTGGAGTTCAGTCATCTCATTGTCATGTTGGAGATGATCTGAGCTTTGTGACATGGAGCATCATCCTGCTGGAAGTAGCCATCAGAAGATGCTCGACTGTGCTCAGAAAGAGATGTACATGGTCAGCAACATGACAGCATGGTCAGCTTGCCAAGAATATCTCCCACATCATTAGACCACTAGCAGCCTGATGCTTTGACACATGGCAGGATTTTGACCCTAGATCTGTTGCAGCTGAAATGAAGAGTCATCATTCAGTGGTTATTTGACTTCCTGTAGCCTTCCCATCATCTCCAACCAGTCTGCCCATTCTGACTCTGACCTCAACAAGAAACTTTTATCCAGAAACCTGCTTCTCACTGGATATTTTCTCATTTTTGGATCAATTTTTGTAATCCTGAGAAATAGTGAAATAGAGATGTTGATCTGAAGAACAAGAACAAAGTCCTTTCTTCTCATGGAGTACATAACAAGCTTAAGATAACTGCAGGATTGTGGCTTTGTGGTGGCTGGAAGGGAACTTGTAAATCACCAAAAGTGTCAAATCATAACACTCAGGAGTTCAAAAAATGCTTGTATGTATAATTATAAGATGCAGTTTCAACCTGTATGCAAATCACTTCTGTAGTTATTGAGCCATCTGGTTTTCTGTTTTAAAAAACGGGAGGGCAGAGATGTCTTAAGGTGGTGAATTTCGGCTCTGTTATAACAAAAAGGGAAGAGGTGATGAGGTCTCACATGGAAATCTTGGCTGGAGGTTCACTATCTGGTGAGGGGTCAAAAGTTCCCTCTGTGAGCGGAGAAATGTTCAATCCTCAAGACGATGATGTTAATCATGGAATGGATGGTCATTACATTTGGAAAAGGTTTTCCTCATGGATTTCTCTGTAGCCAACACATTATATGTACCCCATATCATCTTAGCTTCATAGCAAATCACCACCAGCATATATACAGTATATTCTGCAGATGCTGGTGGTTATGATTTAGAATCACCACCTGAAGTTAAGGTGTGATCCTCTGCTGCAAGCCTCTACATTCTTTTGATGCTCTGACAGAATCAATGCATCTAAAGTAGAAAAAACCAACCTGCAGCAAACTCCTCCATTTAATGCATTCACTACTGATATGTAGCCATACAGATCAGGTCTTCTCCCACTGGACCAGTAAGGATTTTGGTAAAGCTCCACAAAACACTTATTTATACCCAGAGGTAGTCATACTCCCCCATTTACTACTTCCCTACACACTCTTCTGCAGGCCAGCTGGCTTTCTACAGCCTTACATTTATTGTGAATTGCCAGCTGTCCCACCAGAGGTTCCAGTTAACACTTCAGTGATCCTCCTTACTTATATCTACTAATACTTCCTCCCAGATTTAGAGTTCACTTCCTATTTTCACAACTACTAAAGACAGAGTCGTGTCACTGGAGGCATTTTAAGATTAAATCTCTTGTCCATCTGTTCTGTTTATAGATTAGAAATAAAGGAAACAGGGAGGGGCAGGGGGTGTATGTGTAAAACTAAGCCAGAGGTGACAAAGAATGCAACCTTCATAAGTTCTCCACGCGTTACAAATCACACGTACATTACGCGTCCATCATCCTTTATGCAAATTATTTGAGTGCAGCAAAAGAATCTAATACATATTCATGTTGCAGGGGGAACGGTGCACCTGTCTGCAGGACGGCTGGTTAGGTTAAGACTCAGAGCTAATGCAGAGCATATGCAGAGAAAGTAGGGTGATTATGCATGGGCAGAGGAGATAAGCTCAAGGAAAACCAAGCAATGGAATACTCAACATATCCATGCAGCGCATCCTTTATCTAAATTATATTAAAGGCTTTTAGCATTCAATCTAAAGCCTAAATCATATTAAAATTTGTTTATTTTGTTCCATGACAGGTGCAAGCTGAAAAATCCTACACTGCATTGCTAAGACTGTGAGCACACTAGTTCAAATAAGCAGGTGAAGGAAGCCCTGCGGGGTGGCCGGGGATTCAGCCGGTCTGTGGGACTGCCTGTGGGATGAGCAGTGAAACAGGGGTCATGCCTGTCATGGCCTTGTCACATTGGCAAGGGGATTTCAGACTCTTCACAACCATGACAGAAGCAAAATGTGTCAGGTGGAGGACAACTGGCTGCGTGAGAATGTGTGTGAGAATCACAGACACCCTGTCAACTATGCTGGAGCAGCACCTGCAGGCCCTGCATTCACATAGTGAAGTTTTTTATTTTTTATTTATTTTTTACATTATAAAAAAGGTGCAAATTTACACACAGCTATAAAATATAAGCTCTCGCAGGGCATGAAAACAAAAATGAATAAACTCAATGAAAAGGAGCAGTTAGGTGCATACGTTTACAATGGGTAGTTCATGTTTATGGAAACTGTTTAAATGAATAAAAAAAACGAGGCCAAAAGGTGAATTAGGTGTGAATTGTCATGAGTAAACAAACACGAAGGCATGTGTGGAATTTAGGTTATTGCTTAAGGGGATCGAAGGAAAAAAAACACCCAGAAGGCATCCTCGCCTGCACCCAGGCACACAAAACATATTCATACTAACACAAAGACACAAACATCCACAAGCGTGCACTGCTGAGTAGAAAAAAAGGAAATATTTTATTAAAACCTGAGGAAATTGAACAAATCAAATCGTACAGTCAAAAGTGAGCGGGTGTTTGTGGTCCGTCACCTCTGCTACTCTTTGCACTCCTCTCTTCTTGCCATTGAAAGACATCTCTGCGAATTCCATGGCTGTGTAATTATCCCCCCCAATCCAAAGTAGACATTAGTGAAGACATCCTGCCACTCTTGCGGGGATCCTATTAAGACAGGTAATTAAAGGCGGCGCTAGGGAAAATTGGCTGAGGAATGCATATTGAAAAGAGCCTCAAATATGGGCAATAAATCTCCAGCCTGCCTGTCTTCAGGGCGCACCGTTTAAGTGTATTATTCAGCAGCCGATTTTGGCCGAGGCCTGGGAGAAACATATGCTGACAGGATGGTGGTGGTGGGGGGGAGCGCGTACGCGGAAGGTGGCCAAGAGGCGGCCATTTTGTAGGTGACCTACTTCTGTTTTAATGAATAGACGAATGAAAGGATGTGAGGAGGGCTTGCCAAAGAAAGCCGTTTGTCCTTGCTGTGCCGTCGGTGTGCAGCGCGGTGCAAACATTGCTGAGCCCAAGGCATCCGCAGGTGAAAGCGATGCTTTTAAATTACACCGACGCTGATTTATTCAATTTACACGTCAGCGGCCATAACAAAGGCATCCATCATAAGCAGCCCATTTATATTCCGCGCCATGTTTGAGCCCGAGCTTTTGCTACCCTGTCACAACAAATGCTTGCAACTCTAATCATATTATGGTATTTTTTCGAGGAACATGCTCATCACCTAACACTCTTTAAAACCTCCATCGCCTGAGCGCTGGTGAGTGAAGCCATTATCAATTGACTGAACGTTCGAGTGGAAAAAAGCCCTGTTTGTATTCGAGGACTCGACGCAGCCTGAATATCGACGGTTCGAATAGGGCGACGTGGAACAAACAGTGCAAGGAAAAGGCATCGCAATGGCCAAAAATGGAAACAATCAATACCATGCAACATTCTTGTGAGTGGGTCATGAGAGAAAGCACCCAGATGCACATTTCGAACTCAGACTGCTTCTGAGGTAGCCGTCAATCCAGAAAGGGCTGAGAAGAAACTAAGGGGCCAGCAGCTCTGAATCAGAGCCTGACTTGGAGAGGAGAGAACTTCCCTGAATCCCCTTTAATACTGACAAATGACTTTCATTATCCTCTTCTGAATTGAATAGAAGAGTATTGGAGTAGGCCTTGAAGAAAGGAAATCTGATTCAAAAAGCTCTCTCTTCTTTCCAATCCCCTCCTCCCTCTTTTTGTCGTTACTCACAGGAGAGAACAGCCTGGAGAACACAGGGACGCACGTTTCAATTCATACAACATGAATAAACAATAGAGTTTCCATGTGCAGCATAAATTTCCCCTGGCGACGTTCAGTCACACGCTACGGCCGATTCGCTGGCACATGTGTGGGTCTCGCGCTTCGCTCTGCAGGACAAACACAGGCGCAGTGGAACAGATACCGATAAAGATGCTCAGTCTCTTGAACAATGACAGTGTGTGAAATGTCTGAGCTCGCACAATATCTGGAACCACAAACTCCTGACCCCATAGGAAGTAAATGGTGAAAAAGACACAAATCCTTTTAGGAGCTGTGATGAGGACAGCAAAATGAATTGCTCTGAGCAGAGTACTCTGTCACTTTGGAAACCGCTGTGAAGACAAATTTGGATAACGGTCATAGATGCAAATACACACAGATGAAAGACAAACAGTCTTAAAGTGTGCCGCTGCGGAGATCTTTGTTGCAGTCTGTTTGAAGCAGACTCTCCTTCAGAGAAGAGGAACGGAAACAAACAGTTGCTGCTCTAAAACCCCTCTTTGGTGCACAAATTACAATGAAAGATTCAGCGTGAGCTGTGTCCGCTCTGGTGTTTTTGTGTCAGATCTGCATGTGTGCATGTGTGTTTGTATGTGTGCGCGTGCCCCCTCAGTCTTGGTCCCTTTAATTCTGTGAGCTAAGATAATGAGAATTTTATCTGCAGCTCCTCCGAGGCGTGGGGCTCTGATTGAATGGGAGCAGAGTGTAACGGATGAGACGAGCGATAGTGGGCCGACTGGGTTACACTCAGGCAGGCTGAGGCACTGCCAGCGCTCTCTTTGGGGAAACATGGTTAGTGTGTCTGTGCCAGCACTGAGGGAGGGAAAGCAATGTGCTGTGTACCTGTGACAAAATAGGAGCCTCTTGGGTTGGGAAGGATTCCATCACCTGATAATAAGACTGGCTACGTCTTTGAAAGTAGGGCATGGATCAACACTGCAACCATGTAACATGTAGCAAAAGGGCCTCATCCTCCCACCAAACGCATCATAAGTCACACCTTCCTTTCTTTTTAAATTTCTACGATTTATCATCTTCTCCCACAAAGGATCCCTTAATGACACATAAGTCTGATGTCAGATTCTGCTATTCAGCCAGCAGATAGAGGGCCGTAATGCAAGAATTAATAAGATTAATCAAATTAATTAACCTGCTTCTCCTATATGTGGAAAGTAGACTAAACCAGAGAGCGGGCGGCTTTGCTGTACTTTTCCTCCCAGTGAAACCTTTTTATGGTTATGGTCGACATTTCATGTTGGACAAGCATTAAACCTAAAAGTCTCATCTTGTTTAATCGGCCACCATCACTTTTATGTCTGGCCCAGAAAGAGATGCTTAAATGGTAAATGTATTTTACTTGCTCATCTTGTTGAGGAAAAGTGGGTAAAAGCAGAGGTTTGGCTGAAAATAAGACAAGCCAGTCAGGAAGAAAAGGCTATAATTACCAAGTACAGTAAACCGTTTGTCAGATAACATATACAAGCATCGTTTATTTTACTTGTAAAGATACAAAAAGCCCCCTTTATTAGATCAATTATGTATGCATAAACACACTTAACTGCTCAATCTGCTGCTTGCGTTTCATGGAAGCCATGAGTCATTTTTTATCTTTTCACTTCCGAAAAGTTGACGTGCTCTCTGTGATACTCGCTGCACAGTGACTATTCTCACTTTTGCTTCTCTTATCTTTCTTTACTTTTATCCCAAAAAAAAAAACGGAGGCCAAACAAAACATGTTTACACACTATTTTTCTATCCCACAAACATCCATCTGCATCGAGCCTCTCCTTTTCATGCCAGTGCAGAAAATTAGGATTTCATAATGAAGCACAAAAACACAAGAAAATAAGCTGTGGACCTCTCCGCCAGCTTGTCAGGATTTCAACCCAATGCATCTTTTTTATTCTGTCTTGTTTGTTAGCATTTGCTCTGTGGGGTTCTCACTAATCATCCAATCTTTTATTATTAAAGAAACATCACAGATTCATTGCATACACTCATAACAAAGCTTCTCTTCAAATAATAAATCAGAAGAAAGAGCTCAGATGAGATTTTAAAAAGACGTAATTCAGAACCAATTGGTAAAAACCACGCCAGGGGATACTGACATGCGAGGCTAATGAGGAAAAGTTTTCAGACAGAAGAGCAACTCGATGCAAGTTTCAGGGGAAAAAAAGTCAACTCAAGGGGAAATAATATCAACAGTGCAGTAATGATGATTTTAAAGATATCTAGAGATGAGATGAGTGATAACTATGTCTAATGGACATTGACATATATGAATAAATCAATTAAAAATAAATAAATAAATAAAGGCAACAAAAGTTTTAGGTGCTTCTTTTAGTATAGTAATACTAAATACTTGGTATACATCTCCACAAGGCTAGCAAATAATAAAGCTTTATGATGAATAAAAAACACATTCCAGGAAATGAAAACCTGATCATGTTTGTTAAATCTAAACTGTGCAACTTACAACTGCAAACCTTAAACAATTGTGGATGAGAAAGGAAAGGGGGACTTTTTGCTCAGTTTCCCAATTAAAATCAGCATTTTAACAGGACAAGCTTTTAAATTTGTAAAGTGCTGTTTTGGTGTCATGATCTTTTGCACTGGTTCAGTTTCTGGTTTTAGATGTTGATTATGATCTTTAGTTGGTTATGTTGTGTCAAATCATGTAAATTTACTTAAATTCCAGTTTGCTTTATTTTATAAAGTTTTCTCCCTTGTTTTGTTTTAGTTAACTTCCTGGTCATTTGTTCCATCAGTAAATACACCCTTTGTTTTTTGTTTTTGTTTTGTTTTGTTCATTGCCAGATCTCCATCACCAGTCTTTTGTCCATCAGTCCATCAGTCAGGTTTTGCACTAGCTCTGCAGCCTTACCTTTATCAGTAGTAGCCGCATGTTATTCATTCCTGTCAGTGCAATGCTTTCTGTTTGATTTGATAAACACTTCCTGAAGTCCACCTGCCTCCTTTCCCCCTACATTTGAGTCCTGCTTCCACATCCTCCTTCCACCCTGAATGCACATCAAGATTAGTATCTGTATTCCAAAGAGCTAATGTCACTGTGCCATCAAAACAAGTCAAATATGTTTTCAAGACCAGAAAGGTACATAGTGCTACTTTAATCTCATGAGTACCAAATGGTACAGTGTGTACCAACAATGAAACCTACTAACTTTAAAAATCACACTCTATAACAAAGCAAAACAAAGACCAATCCCTAAAACTATGTTAGCGCAACAAAACTTGGAGCTATAAGCATACCTGAATGAATCAATATCAGATATCCTGGGAAAAGTTTGGACTCCATTTTTTGCTTTTTCAAAATTATAGTAAGACAAAATCGATCATATGCCATTTAAAGGCCATGTTCAGGACTTTTTCCGCATGAGATCTGGAGCAATGATTGAAATAAGAGGACCTTCATATCCCATCCAGACACCTAATACTTGTTCACATTCTTTAGTGACTGACTAGATGAACTAGGTTTCTAGCTGAGCCAAGAAATACTCTAATGGTTCAATCAATAAACTAATTCTGAATCAATATTACCCCTGAACTAAACAACTTCAAGGGATGCCGAGGCTCTCGATTAAAGTAGAACAACTGAAATAATCCCATCCACTCCAACTTCATCTATAAAGCTCTTAAAATAACCACAGTGGACCAAAATGCTGTGCAGCAGAATAAATGCATGTCAGGGGAGTTGATAGGTGGTAATTTGAGAGGGTACCTGGAAAATTCAAAGGGCCCCCATTTTAAAACATGTATGTCTTTCCATTTCTTATATTCTTTTATTTCTTAAACTGTAGTGATGAAGTCTTCTGGTAATGGGATGACATGGTTAAACATTGACACTAATGAGCTGAAACCCGCCATGACTGGCCAGTTTGTTTTGATTTCGGCTAAACTGGCATGTCACAATAATGTGAGGCATCACGTCTGTACAGTGGGTTGAGACAGCTCGTCTCATCTACTGTTGACATTTTTCTTTTGCTAGTTGCTGGGATATTAAACATGTTGTTCACAATGTTACATTTTTCATGGGAAAAATGAGGTGCATCGCCTGAATGCATCAATAGTGACTTCACTGCGTGGTTTCAGATTTCATGCTTTAGGGACGCAGGATGCAAACCCAGCAAAATCACTGCTCACGGGATAAAAGTAATCAAAGAATTAAAGAATAAAATCCAATGAATTAAACAAGTTACAATATAAAACAAAAATAACTAGAAGCACAGCACAGATCTCCACCAAACCAATGATCTCGCAGAATTATACATTATTAGCTACAAGGGAGAAAAATGACTAAAAACATGCCATATAATTTTATTGGAATTCAACTTTACTTTTAGCTTTAACACTACCTTCTATTCCTTGTAGCTATATAACCTTTAAATTTCATCTCAATTGTGGTCTCAATCACTCTCGGCAACCTATAGGGCTCCTTGTAGCAACAGAAATCAATGTGAAGATGGAAAAGCTGAGAGTTGCGCATTCACTGGAAACTCAAAATGGCTTTATGAAACAAAGAGAACATCAAAACTTCGACCACAGAGCCCAGCATAAAACCTTGTATCTGTTAAGAAAAGGAAAAGGAAACCATGGGGTGTTAGAGAAACTGTCTCTCCCTCTGGAGGGATGGATGTTATGTTGTTTTCATCCTTTTATCTCCACTATGGCTGAATCGCTGATGAGCTTGAGAAGTGGGATGCTGGTGAGGTTATTTGCTGAAGATCCTAACTTTACCCTCACTCCTCTGAGCGCTAACAGATAAAATAATGGTGAGAAGAGCTGTGTCTTCCCAAATTCTTGGCTGTACAAGAACTGAAAAAGTCTGATGCCATTTTTTCCCTTAAATTTTCTCTTTTACACATTTTTAAAGCTGCCAACACTTAAAGACGTTGAGATTTGTGAGAAGGTCTTATGAATACCATGCAATGTGTGTTTAATAATGCATGACAATAGAGGCAGGAAGTTCTCAATATTCACTCATGAATAACAAAAAAATTGAGAAGCATAGGTTCAGACTGAACTACTGAACTCCATGTTACACTGAATACTTCATTATAACACAGAAGTACGAGCCAAATGCAAATCTGGAAATATTGAACCACACATGCTCTATTAGAAAGTGTAAATCACAGTTTGGAAAACATGAATGCCACAAAAACAACACTAATAATTCAGCTCAGTCTCTTAATACCCAAATAATTTCAGTATGGCTTCACAGAGGCAACGTGTGAATATAATCTCTAGCTGTTAATTGTGTTAAAGCATAATTAGGAACACAATAGAGGCACAAATGTGTTGTTGGCTCCATTGTTGTGAACAGACCTATTTTTCACTTCAGAGTGTGTATAACAAGCAGTGCTGTGGAGTAAATTGTATTGAGACATTGGTATTGTTCTTTGGAAATTAAAGAAATCCAAATACCAAGCTTCATCTCTGACTGCAGAGCTTAAATTGCAGATCTATTATTGTCTCCCGGAGCCTGCAAAAAATAAGTGCTGGCTCATAGAAATGTCCCCAAAATTAATTGATTTTAGGAAAGTTTTTGACACGAAAGGCACCACAAGGGTGTTTTATTGTTTTGTTAGTCATCTATCACTGTGCTTGGTCTTCTCATTAGTGTTTAGACAACACAGCCATCCAGACGCAGGTCTTTCTCACAAGTGGATCGATGCAGATGACTAGTTGCAAACACAAGCAAGGACAGACATGGGCTCCTTCATATCTGCCGCCTGTCTCAGTTACACACACACACTCCCTCTGTGGCACGGAATGATCTGCCACTCTGAGCAGGCGTCTGCACTACGGGGCGGCTGCTGGCATCCATTTATCACCACTGGGCTCATCCAAAATATTGTCTCTCCTTCTGGCAGGAAACAAACCAAGCAAAAAAAACAGGAAAAGAAAAGGAACAATGAAGAGAAATGACACGACTCAAGTCAACCTTTTCAATCAAGTTCACAAACATCAAATCGAACATACAACATTAATCTCTGTTCGACTTCTTTCTCATATCAATGCCCCTCCCCCAGCTCTGATTATCTATCTGCCTTCAGTTTCTTGCTTACTGTTACTAATGTCACACCCTCTCTCTCTTATTCCACAATCTAAACACCCTTTCTTTAAATTGGTTCCATCCCCTCAAAGCCTTCTTGATCACCTCTACGTCTCCCTTTTAGCCTTTACCTCCCTGCTGCGCCAAGTGTATATACCTTTGCAGATTTATATTTGGGAATTCAACGTATGTAAATTAAGATATTTAATACATTTTGCCCAAAATAGATAGTTTCTAAATTCTCTTTAATATTTATCCATATGTGATTTCCCCCCTCCCCATATCTTTCCCCTACACCTCTCTGCAGTGGTCTCGCCTGGCTGAGTCGGTGTCTCTGGCCTTGCAGACACCTCGCTGTGCCCATTACCTTAAGCACGTCTGGTTGGGGTATAAGCTAGATTAAGGGGAGAAATGAATAAGGTTCTGCAGAGTGAGTGCAGGTCACCTACCTATAAATCACCTGCTAACTCTCCGCAGCCACCACAGCCCCTCCTGTGTCAAAAGTCTCTGACCCAACCAGAATTTCACTGTTGTTCCCCCTCACCCCTCCCTTTCACCTCCCACAATTCCTCCTCTTTTTTTCTCTGCCTCTCCTTCTCCCCCATCCTCACAGTCTGCTTCTTTTCTTATCTCTGCTCCACTCTGCTATACACTTTTCCATCACTGTCTCATCCTATCTCTTGCATTCTTTTCAGCCGTCTTTATCGCAGGCATCTTTCTCCTGCTTTCTCTTGCAGCTGTGCACTTTAACTTGCCATCTTCAGTGTTATTCCTTATTTTTCCTTCCTGCTCTCCCTCCCTCTCTCATATATCCTGGTCCTCCCGTTGCTATCAGTGGGGTATGGGAACATATAAAGAAGGCAGTCTAGATGGTAAAATCATCAGAAAGGAAAGCATGAAGGTTCAAGGAGAAAACTTGAGCACCTTTTTCTGCTACATGAGTATGTAGCACATAAAGAAATGCCAGAGAATTTTTTATGGACGGCAATTTTCTCCCTGTAACACCACCTTTTACAACTGAAAAATGTGATGAGCCAAAAAATGGTTTGGCACTAAATAGCTCGATTCTAAATGTCTTTATTTGATGAGATTAGATTAAACGGTAATGATCCCTGTGGGTAAAATTAGGTTTTTACTGCAGAAAAGAGTAGATACGGCATGAAAATAAATAAGCACTGAGCTAAAAGAAAGCATTAATATGTGGCTGATATCTGCAGTCAATGTAACTTAGTGCTCATGTAATTACCTTTACAAAAAGACCGAATGTAAATGAGCACATGAAAGCATTCAAGTCACTGCCAAGCTGATATCAATCTATGTTTGTTTCCTTTTTCAGTGTCCATTTAAACCCATCAGGCAAATAACATAAATTCATCTTTACCCCATTGTGGCCAATGAATTAATTATAACCCAAAGTCCAGAAATGTTGGGATGTATTATTTTCTTTCCATTTGAACATATTGAAAACAAAAAAGAACTCACATGAGCCCATATTTTATTCACAACTGTACATCTAATTTGATAAATTTGACATTTTTATGCACAAAATGAGCTTCTGTCAAATATGATGTTGCTACAGCTCAGTCAGACTAACAAATGGCTGAAAAAGCAAGAAAATCTGAATAAGATTCAGCTCGGAGAGCATCTAGGAAGTCATGTTAAGTGATATCAGGTCTGTAACACGATTAGTTAAGATGTTCTGGAGAGGCAGAGGATGGACAGAGGCTCTCCAGTCTGTGAAATTGCAAATGTTTTGCTACTCTCATAAAAATTTAAAGAAAAATTGGAGACTTCTTGGTGCATTAGGGACAAAGCTCCAGACCTTCCTTGGGTGCCCGTGGTCCCCGAGCCTTCAGACGACAATGCATCACTTATCAGAACAACTGACATTAAGGCTGGTATATACTTGTCTGCATCAGGTCCGGTCTGCATAGCTGACAGTGTATGTGTTTCTTTTCCAGAACCTAAGTTAGCGGTAGTGCTGGTATCCGTCTTTAAACTATACAGATTTTTTTTCAGTGGTTTAAAAAGAAAATGATTGTACATAAATTACATATAGTGATCAGTCTTTATGCTGTCAGCAGACACAGGTGCAGCTCATTTTGTCCAGAAAGTCCAGTTTTGGTCTCTTTGTGAATTTTGCGCAGCAAAATCAAACATCCGGAAACAAGTGATCTCAATTTGACCAATCACGAGGGAGTACTTCTGTGTAGCTGAGTTCACATTGTGGACCAAGACTCATCTGAAAAGGAAAAGTGGAAAAGTGTTCTACAGTCCGACTAGTCCAAGTTTTACATTTTTGCAGGAGTGAGACCTTCCAGCATGTTATCAGTGTTCAGAAGCCTGCATCTCTGATGCTATGGGGGTACATAAGGGCATACAGTATGGCCAGCTTGCATGTTTTAGAAAGGATTAGGAATGCTGAAAAGTATATGAAAGGTTTTAGAGTAACCTCTGTTCCTGTCCAGCTGATGTCCATTTCAAGGACAGCCTTGTGTATTTCAGTAGGACAATGCTAAACCACACACTGCATCTATCAAAATGGCATGGCTTCACAGGAGAAGAGTCTGAAATGGACTGTGAAAGTAAGTATTATGAACCTTTATGTTGTGAATAAAACTTTGACTCATGTGAGTTGAATGTCTTAGTTTTCTCTTTGTGCAGATTAAAAAAATTACACAACATTTTGGAGTTCACGTTACAACCAGTGAAAATGGCAACTGAACTGATTTTTCTTCAAAATGCATTTACGCCTGTAAAACTTGAAATACATATTCACAGAGACATGCCTTTGGTCTATCTGGCTCTAACAATCTTGTTAGTGGAACCACTGTATCAGAGGTTAATTCAGACAACTATGAGCTGTAATCTAACTAAGCTGGGACATTATTAGAAAGGTTGTCCACTGTACTTTATCCTGCAATTATCAAATGTCAAAGCAATCTGAAACAAGGCAGGAATGTGAATTAGTCCAACAGGCCACTGGTTCAAATCTGGCTGCTAGACAGCAGTATTATCTGCAGAGTAATTTGTAGTCTGAGTCAGGACATTAGTTCCATTTTCAAATGAAATACTCTGCAGTTCATCCGTATGGTCAGAGAACCCCAGAGTTTTATAATGAGGCAATAATGGAAAAGGAACTGGCTGTATGTCCCCGTCTTCTAACCCCCATCCTCCCACTAGCTCCCCATTTGCCCACGCACACGCCACTAAACCAAACGCATGTGCAAACACTCTTGCGTGCGCACACACCCACACAACCAAAATTGAATTTGCCCAAGTTATAAAGAGCCTTTCCATTTCGCCAACTGCAGGACGCCGGACATACTGCACGTTGGCTGAGCGAAGAAAGTGATAAAGTGGAAGACAGAGAGGAAGGAGGTCAGAGATGGATGGATGAGGAGGTCATGGAGAGAAATACAAATGGAAAGGCAGACAGTGGGAGAAAGAAAGACCCATCATCCGGCACCGATGCTGCCCACAGAGTAACAGCCCCGCAGCTTTGTGTACGTGTGTGCGAGTGCTAGCTGTTTGTGTGTGCAGGTAGATGAAAAAGCACAGCCTTCGGTATATGCGTGTGTCATCAATATCATCCAGGTGGACCTCACTAATTGCAATATGTCAGCAATAACTAATGTGTGGGTAATAGCACACAAAGTGGTCTGACAATGGCATAACCAGAGTAAATGTACACTGCCAACACCTTGGGAGCAATAAAGATGTGTTATAATTATGTCAGTGGCTTAGTGATGAAGCCCTCTGCAGCTAATTCGGCCTGTGCCTTCCTGAACTAATGCACTGCCCCCTTTTGGCTTTACCCAAATTCTTTGATGAATGAAGATGAAAGTCATTGGCAGATACACAATGATTTTCTCAGACATGAAAAACTTCCGATTACTGTCACAGTGCTGTAATCTGAAAAGTTCAGACTCTTCCCATCACAGCAGGGGATCGCTCCTGACAACAGAGTGACAAGAATTTCCTCTTTTTGATCCCACATATGTGGATAAATTCATTCATGAGCTTTTTTCCTCAAGAGTTGGTTTCAGACTGACAAGAGGTTTCATCTGTTCGAATACTGATGTTTTCACCTGGTGGACGTGTGACAATGTTGAAACAGTCATTTTTCTATTTCATGAGAAATTCTAAAAAGTTAATCTCAAAAACAGGATAGTCATGTTAGTTACTGTGTACCTGCCTCTGTTTTCTAACCAAACATCTATAAGCATTTTCAAACTAACCAGTGAGAGGACATTTTAGGGAGAAATAAACTAACAAGAGACCCTCAACGTTCTGTGTTATCTTTGATTTTTTTGTATATGTTTCAGGATGTACAGATTAGGGTTACAAAATGTTGGAAGTTGGAAACTTGGGAATTAACTGGATATTTCCAAAATTGATGATTTGTTCCCTTATAGATGCACTACTAACTGTAACCTTTTCCATTTTCTCAGAGAATTGGGCATCCCTCTTGCATCCTACTCATACTGTGAGCGCTCTCTAGACAGCAAAAAACAATATTTTGACTCATGTCATGTTCTGTTTCCAGCCCCGTTTTGATTTCCCTCTTCCTCCAATTATGCCTTCTAACATTTCTTTTTTGAACCTGCCATGGTGCATGTTAAGAAATGCCTGATTTGTGTACATCTGCTTGTTAGCCAAGCCGTGCTCAGCTGCAATGTCAAGCATGCGTCCTGGGTGAAAAAAGTTGTACAGTGAAGTTTCTCACCAGCAGGACCCTGCTGGGCAGTGGCCGCTCCAGAAATTCACACAACAGATGTCACTGTGCCATCAAACGAGTCCGGAAGGCAGAGTTGCAAGTTCGAAAAGTTGAGGACTTGGGTCTTTAACAAGGAACTTAGATATATTTGAGGGAAATATATTGGTGAATACACGGCCCCTGCATGAGGCCAGTGCATGCAGGAACATACATGCTGGACCCAAAATTATTGAAGCAATGTTTTATCACCTAGACCATGACAAAGGCAAAGTTCTGGGCAGTTTGGCAAAGTGACAAAACAGGTAAGGCCTTTGGCCCAGACAAAAAACAAAAATGTTTCTAGTGTACGTTTCGTGTCTTTTTCTTACCATGATAAGGATTTAATCTGCGTTTTTATTTTTTTTTTACAATTTTTTTTAATTTGGCTTCTGGAAGTTTTCTGAGCCAATGCAGGGATTCTAATGACAAAAATCTCATCTATTCTTCAAACCAGTGGTTTCTGAGGATGTACTGTAGAGAACATGCACATCCAACAGCGGTGACTCTCTAAATCTGTTCTTGGCATCTACAGTATGTGATTTAATAATCTAACAAATAGTATATACAATTTTACTTTAGAGGCTTAATTTTCTCCAAACATTTAATTTCAATAGCACACGCTATGTAGTGATACAAATCATACAAGCATATTCCCAGGAATCAATGAAGTACACAATAAAATCCATTTTCAATTCCTTCAAGTATTTTGTCAGTATTAGCTGGTAAAGTCAATTTTATAATAATAATAAAAATGATGCAATTAAAAAAGATTAATTTAAGTTTCAGCAGAAAAGTTAATGTGTTTTTCTGCATTTTTGTTTCAAATGAACATTGCATTATTTTTCATACATATTGGTCATATCTTTACATCTACCTTTGAAAATTGTACAAGGTTCAACTTCTTTAATACAAACTTATGCAAAATAACCTGTGTGTTTGCACACACTATCCACAACCAAACAACTATCAGATAAGGTGTTAAACATACACCATGCAAATGGACATCTTTAGTATCTTAACAGGTCAAGCGATAGTAATTCTATAATGTAACCATATATTTTGTATTGACTTCCCTCAACCCTGATGAACCTGAGGGATTACTCTAAAGTACATGTTTGCAGAAAGATACAGAAAAAGAAGAACAAAGTAATGAGCAAAGAGATCTTCATTTCAGATAATACAGTTAGACAGAAAAGTGAAGATAAAATGGTTTAGAATTCCCTCCACGGAGGTCTGCTGAATCCTGCAGAATGAGGCAAAGCTAAACTGTCCCAATCACACTGATGTGGGCTTAATGAGTGGATCTAAATTCAGCTGCCAATCACACCACCTAAAACTCTGAATCCTTGGCTTGAAAGACTACCTGTGCATGTCTGGGGGTAACTACATCAAACACTGATAGAGGGGCCTGTGATTGCTCATTGGTATGTGCATAGGGGTCTGTTAAGCTGCATAAAGCCCCAGCAAGTTCATTAACTAACATGAGAAGGGAAGGACGAACAGTGGGGTAGATAGACCGCCTTGATCAATGTAGATGAAGGTTCTGCACTGCTGCAGGAGAGGCTGCAGGGATAAAGCCTTAAGTAAATTATGTGTATGTCACAGTGCATACAACAGAAAAAGGTTGGTGGACACAGAAAGGCAATGAATTTCCATTATTTGATAAAAAAACGAGAGGAAAAAGAGAAATATTGTGAACTAAAGACCACTTAAAGTACAGTGTACCATTTCTCCACAGTCATAGACTGCTGTACCAGCTATTGGATGGTGGCCATTAATCTGCGTTTGAGATGTCTGCCGGATAAGCTCTGTGATAAGCACAATTACACAAACAGTCAGAAAACACGGCCGAGAGCGTAAACTGCAGGCACAACTTGACGCCTCTTCCTCAATGAAATGACAGTGGCAGCAACAGCGATGTTATCTGGGATATGACTTTCACTTGTTCTGTAGAAAAGGAAAGGCAACGAACATTGAGAAGCAACTTTTCTGTCTCCGAGCTTTTCTGACTATGCCCGAAAGGCACAGTCGTATCCCCAAATAAGAACACCCTTGTAGATAATGAAGACGAGGGGAGAAGAAGCAGGGATCTTTCTAGGAGGACAAAAAAACATTTGAAAGAGTCTATATTGTTTCTAAAAGAAGGCTGCTTCAGCAAACTGCAATCTGACCACAAAAAACAAGAGGGGAGGATATGTGTGGGGATAAAATCTCACAAATCCAATATGGAAGTGAAAAAAGGCTGCTCATATTCAAAGCACTTGGTTTTTGCCAGAAAAACTCAAGGACAGATGCTAAAATATCATTAAAATACATTTGGGTGCTGACTGGCTCAGCAGACAAGCTGGCTGGCACTTGTTGCTGGACAGGCAGAGTCCCCATCCTGATCATTATGTTGTTTCATCCCAATATGTCAGCACTGCTCCACTGTCACTCTGGCACAACTTTTATTTTATTGTGTTTTCTTTTCCTCCGCACAACAATTTATTTTTGTTTGTCTTGTCTGTTAGCGCTCTTCCCCCTCGAGGTAAAATGTGCTTCAGAAAGCAGTTCTGGGAGGCAGAGATTCATCTATGACTACAGGGCAGAGCTTCTGTGCAAGAGCAATAAAATAATTCAAAGACAATATGACGGTTTGTGAAAGAGGAAACAATGAGACACATCGATGAATATAAATCATGACACACATAAAATCAGCCACTAAAATGCTGAAAAAAGTTTCTCCGGCTCAAACGGGGAACCAGCTTCTGAAACCCAAGACTCTCACTGACAGAATAAGTTCATTGACCTTTGACAACAAAGACACCAAAAATGTGGGTATCTTTCTTCTTTCAGAGGTGGAGCACACTAACTTGTTAATTTCTCGCCAGTTATTCAGGCTTCTCATTGTCACAGTGATCTGTGTGTCAATGTAACGCTCCATTATTTCAACACTTGTGAACAAGCCCCAAGAAGCAAAGCTCTCAGTTTACCTATCGATCCTCATTCCAACCTTCACTCATCATAAGCTGCGGGTACTAACCAAAAGAACAAGATCGCAAATATAAATGGACTAAACAAGTTTCCTCTGCAGAGCATCGTTAATATGGAGTGTGATCCAGAAGATCTGGATCTACTCAGTGATCTGGAAGGGGCACAGTATGGAGCCACTGTCCCTCCATACCAAGGGAAGTCAGATAAGGTGGCTGAGTAATCTGGTTAGCACTGGTGTAAGGTGTGCCAGGAACATCACACTCACAGGAGGCGTTGGAGGGACGATGTCTCTCAGCTGGCTTGGGAATACCTCAGGATCACCTTAGATGAGCTGAAAGAGAAAGAGTATGAATGGATTGATCTATGTTCTTATCTCATGTTCTGTTGAATGTCCGTACCGAAATGCATCTTGGAGGCAAGAATTTTCAAAATCTCTTGATGCCACACTGTTTTTTACCTTTCTTGTTCATATTGACCAAACAGATGTGGTAGTGTCGCATAAATGTGCACGTTCAGATGAAATGCCAGACATGCCAATCAAAAGGCATGTTTAGAGGGCTGTGTTTTGCTGTAGCAGCAGGCGATTTGGCTGTGTGACTGCCTGTGCTGCCAGCTCAGAGGCACATCGGGTGTGACCTCATTCTACCTCAGAGCAAACAGGAAGGTGAGGCGCAAAAGTCTTGCAACAAGAAAAAATATAGGTTGTGTAAAAAAGCCCACAACAACACATTCTGTTTACTGGCATTGATTGGCTGAAGTTACCAGCTGCTACATGGCTTTTGTGACGTTTCTTCTTAAGCTTGTCCCTGTCAGATCAAAAATCTTATGTGATGAAAAGGCACAATGTAGAGTGGTCTAAGTTCAATTTGCTACACTCAGCTAAAATTAATGTCTACCTATTTTGTTTAAACACAACCTCTAAACCAGGTTTTGAGAAACCTGCCAGGTACTTTTTGTTTCTGGTGACAGCAACAACAGAATGCAGGAAAAACCCTTTTCCCTAGTGTTTCCCTAAAGAGTCCAATGCCTTCCTAGATGCCTGACATATTCATTGTGCAATGAATTAATCATAGCCCGGTGGATCCCTTAAATCAATAAACAATGAAAGGTTATCCGGGTGCGACTTGGGTAAATTTTAGTAACAAGTTTTCCGTTTGGTTCATGGACAGCAGACTGAGTATTTGACAGCAGGGAGACCCCTGCAAACAAAAGCATCTGCTATTATTCAATTCCCAGATGTGGCATATCTTGACCTGATGAAAGAGAAATGAATAAATCATGCTCCATTAAATGTCATTACGCCTGTTAGCAAAATCTAATTCTACTAAAGTTCAGCACCGGTTTACAAATTGAATGTAATTGCCCAGAATGCAAATGGGGTTGGGCGGTTGTTTGTATGGATGTGAGACCAAGCGCGAAAAGAGAGAAAGGGAGGAGGTGAGAGGGGAAAAAACAATGTGTAAGTTGAAGAAAACCTTTAGCACCAGTACAAAGGGCAATCCCTACTCTTCAGATGTTTCATTCAGAACTCAGAGATACTAAAACATCAGGGGATTGTGGATTGTCGAGGCTTTAAAAAGTGATGGTTTCATTTCTGGAAAAAAATGTTTCTAAAAGAGGGGGTGGGGGGTGGG
>JAVQJG010249735.1:0-14093 GCA_036024015.1 Craterocephalus amniculus | reverse complement strand
AAGGTTATGCGCGCGAATCCCGTACACGCGCCCGGTGTTTACCATGCTTGCGCTCCGTTTTGGTGCGCGCGTTCGGTTTTCAAGCGCGCCCCTTTTGGAACTTAATAATCGCCATAGTTTTTCCAGTAAAATACCCATCCACGAACAAGAAAACAAATGAGCATGATGCAGATTTAAGCCGTGTGAGATGTCGCTGGGGTTTGTCTCAGTGGTTTTATTAGGCATTCTTCTCCAAATGGATACCTGCAGAGTTTTGGACCCTCTGTTTGAATAGAGCAGAACGTTGTTTTTGCAGGCAGCATGATGTTACTGAACACTAGAGCCTTGTTTTACAGCCACGGTTCACGGGTATAATTAAACACTCCCATCCGGACTAATGGAAGGAGAAACTCCAAATGTCAGATAGCTAATTGCTACACTCAGTCTCTCCTTCCGACACACATACACACACTTCTTTTGTTGTTGTTTTTATCTAATCTAATCTGGCTCTGCAACTCTGACTTTGAGTTTGTTACCTCGTCCTCCTCCCACTCCTTCCACCAGTAAAGGATGTTCTGGGTTTAATGAGCAGCTCCTCATTATTGCCTCTCATTTGTCTTTGCTTTCAGTGTTTGGTCTTTTCTCCTCGTCTTTCTGCTGCTGTCGGAGCTACAAGTGACATGTCAGAGGCTGAGCAGATGATTAGAAATGGGTTTATTCTCACCACTGGCATGAGAGTCTGTTCTATTATAAGTTACATTTATTATAGATTTAAGTTATGATGTATTTGTCTGTTTATGCAAGTTTTGTTGTCCTCTTTTCAAGGAACTTCTTCACTTTGAAATGTTTGCAAAACAGGTGCAGTTCAAAGTGCAAAAACAGGACACAAGCAAAAAAAACAATTTTTACCAAGAAATAAGGTTAAAATTAATAAAAGAGCAATGAACGGGGAAGATGACATCTAATACTCTTCTTCCGGTTCTGTGTTTCCGATAAATAAGAATTTTTGTAGGTTTATACTAAACAAGATTATGATATACAATGGAGCTGTCCCATTACGGATTTTTATATGTGATAAGATGGATTTAAAGTTCTCTTTTAAATTTTACTGGGAGCCAGAGAAAAAAATCAGAACAGCAGAAATATGACCACTGATGTATCTGGCTGCAGTGTTTTGGATCGACTAAAGGAATTTAGTTGGGTTATCTATCAGGATTACACAAATTACCAGTAAGCCAAGGCAACACAGAAAGACCAAAGAAAACTATTTGTTTTCTTAAAACAGAAACGTTCACATAATTGTTTTAAAGGTTAATGTAACTGCTTGTAAGGTTAATTGTGTTTTATATTTTTCTCTCAGAGTCAAAACAGCTCCATAAATCTGATTACCTACCACAATTAACAGACAGAAAAGATTTAATAATATTAAGGTGAAATTAAGGAGTTATTTTGACCAGTTAAAATAAAAACTGAATTTTGTTTTCTGCCAGATGTCAGTGTTAAAGTTAAAGTAACATTATGGGGATTATCATGTATGATTCTTGAAGCATGCCGTGTAATTTCTTAAGTAACAAGACTATTCCAGATGAAAAAATAAATATGAATTACTTATTTATTATATAATATTTATTAATTTAAATTTTTTTTTAAATTCAAATCTGGAAATCTTCACAGTAAGGTGTCACTTAACCACAAAACGTCTTAAATAAATTGATTAAACTCTAGATTTTCTCTGTTTTTCTCTGTTTTACACAGACATGATGGAGCGGTGGTGGGCATGGCAGCTCGTCCTGATCGCCACAGCAAACCTTTATCTCAGCCCCTCTCAGTGCACGTCGGTGGAGTTCACCTCCGACACTCTTATCAACAACATGGTGGCCGATCCTCGCACGGGTCGGCTCTACGTCGGCGCCGTTAACACCCTTTATCAGCTGAACTCGGACCTGGAGCTGGAAGCTCAAACCACAACGGGCCCCAAGCGAGACAACTGGCAATGCACGCCGCCCGTCACAGACTCCTGCGAGGACGCCGTGGAAATGGACAACCACAACAAGCTGCTGCTGGTTCACACGGACAAAAACGAGCTGGTGGTGTGCGGCAGCATCTACAGGGGGATCTGCTCGCTGAGGAACCTCAGCAACGTGGAGCACCAGATATATTTTAGTGACGCCAACGGGGAGAAGTCGTACGTGGCGAGCGTGGAGGAGGGTGTCTCAGTCGTGGGAGTGATGTCATACTTCACCAATGACGAAAAACGCCTACCTGTATTCCTGGTGAGGAGGAAAACTCACAGCTCAGACTATATCATAATGTTTCCTGAGGTAGAAAAAATATTAATCTAGATCAGCAGTTCCTTAACTTTTTGAACCATGACTCCTGAGATACCAAACGTTGGGGGATCATGTTTCCAGCTGTGACATAAGAGACAGGACGAAATATGGATTGTTAAAGTGGTATAACTTTGTTTTTGACAATAAAAATTCTAAATCAAAGGCTGGAAAACTGTCAGAATTTTCACCTTCATACCCAAAGTCGGCTTCTCTGGCCAAAATCTAAATTTCAATCTGAGTAATACCTGTCTCTAAACAATGGTTCACTTCTCTCACTGCAGTGAGTTTCTGTCTAATTAGAATTTGAATTTATTTAACTCACAGCTTCACTTTTTTTATAAGCTAATTACTTGATTCATTAACATGAAAATATTCTGTTTAAGTCGAAGGAGGCAGTTTGTGATAAGTGTCGGATCTTAATGTTGCTCATGTAACTAGATGGTTACGTCTGTGTCCAGGAAAGGAAACAAATATACATATGTTGTGGAATTAACATATTCTTCACTTAAGCCTTTGAAGTTCAAATTGTAAATCCAAAACCGCTCATATTTCAGTGGTAGATGAAGAATATTCGCCCCTCTTCATCTTGGCGGTTTGTTTATAAGATAGAAATGGTGAAGCACGAGGCTGTAGGCACATTATGTCCTGTAAACGTCTGGACTTTAAAAGTAAAACAGGTTTTCCTTTGCTTTGCATCCTCATCTCATCCCCTCCCAGGTTGGTAAAGGCTACGGCAGCCACGACAGCGCCAAGCTGATCTCCACCCGCATCCTCCAAGAGCACAAGGAGTGGGTGCGTTTCGACAACGTCATCGAGGCCTCAGCGGTCCAGGCCAACGCCTTCTTCCTGCGCTACCTGCACGACTTCCGCTTCGCCTTCAAAGACAGCGGCTTTGTGTACTTCCTGTTCTCTCGGACGCTCGGGATTCAGGACACCAAGAACTTCACCTTCATCTCCCGGATGTGTGAGGACGATCACAGCTATTACTCATACACCGAGCTACAGCTCAACTGCAGCGCCACCAACAAGTACAACAAAGTCCAGGTGACTAAAAGATGAGTCGGATGCTTCGGTTTGACTCCTAGATCTACTGTAAACGCGCAGGATAAATGGTTTTGTCTCCGTCTTCTACCAGGCTGCCTATGTAGGAACACCAGGCGCCGTTTTGGCTCAGACCATGACCAGTTCAGGCCAGTATGGAAGAGTTTTAGCCTCTGACAAGATCCTGTTTGTCACCTTCACATCTGGGGAAGACACGTCTACTTCAGCCATGTGTACGTCTAATTATATCTGTTCTGTCACAACTTATCAAAGCAAGTCTGAAGCTCGGGTGTTGAGATGGAAATTAGATATTTCTAAATTCCCTGAGCATGAAATGATTTCATGTAAAATGAGCCGCAGACTCATCATACTGATAAATGTGTCCAAGTCTTGGAAAAAATCTGGGAAAAAATTTGTATTTTCAAATCTCCTCTTAATTTGTAATCCAGTTTAAGTCAAATGACAAATTAAAGTGATGATGAGAGGATTATAGTATGACTATAACCCATTCTTAATAATAATAATAGCACATTTGATTAATAGAGCGCTTTTCAAGATGCACAGATGTTTTATAGCTTAATGCTCAATTTGAAAAAACACTTAAACATATTTAAGATAGCCATTAAAACCTACAAAAATAGAATAAAAAACATTATTATTAATTCTTGGTTTTGATGAGTTTTGTGAACAATGTTGGGTCAGAGAGTTCATGGATGACTTTAGGGTTGGGGCAGGAAATGAGAAATTATTGAGGGTTATTTAGGGCTTTGAATGTGAGGAAAAGAGATTTTAAATAGAAAAACATTACAGAGCAGGAAGCCAGTGGAGTTGGTAGAGGACGAGGATGATACGATGATATGGCCAAAGAAGTGGATTAGCTGAGTTTTGCGTGTATTGAAGCTTGTCTGATACTTTATAGTCCTGTTTCCACCAGCAGCTCTGGGTCAGTATGAGTTCAGTAAACTCCCGATTCATGATTCCCGCTGCTTTCCCACAGCCAACGCTACCTTTACCCGGTAGATAGATGCATCAGCTACATGACAGCGTGGTGTCAAAGGGACACTTTGATTATAAGGTAGAACAAAACACAAAATGAAGGATAATGGTGGACATCAAGCAGTTTGTATCCTTTTTTGTTGGTGTTTCGCTTTGAACAATTAATAATTCACCGGTCAGAGGCCTTTTTGGGTCAGATTGGTAAGACATTGATCCCAATGGAAGGGTACCAAAAAATTTGCAACTGTTCGGGTTTGATATTTAGATTTTATTCTAGTGGAAACTCAAAAATAATGCGCACCGATTCATGGTATGGGAAGAGATGGACAAAGATGGACGATGCTCTTCAGTTGGTGTTGCCGTGCCGACTGAGGATGATACTGATGCTGCGAATGTAAGGGATGAAGACAGGAGGAGTTATCACTGGTGAAGCAGATGTTCTCTGTGTGATCGAATAGCGATTTGGGGCCAATAATATGTCACTTTTATCCCAGATGAGTTTTAGGTAGTTCATATGGAATTATATTAGTTTGCCTTATAAGTAAATGAGAAAATATTCCAAGAAAGTGAGCCATAACTACATTATTTCTGTTGCTGTCTGAACAAAAACTTTACTTCTTTCATATAACTGTGGGATACTAAGGGAGAAAAGGTGTAGATTTATCAAAGTCGTTTCAGGACATAAAAGTACTTTAGCAGGAAAAAGAACTTCAAGGTATGTAAATTTAATGAAGAGAGATCCACCTTAAAGAATTTTAATCAATTCCTAGAGAAAGGCTTTGATACTATAAATAATAGGAATGATTTCCCTCTGTGTGCAATGGAACAGGAGGAAGCAGTGAGCTGGGTGAGGACTGTTTGTGCTCCTGTTTGTAGGCATGTACCCTCTGAAGTCCATTAATGATCGGCTTGTTGAGATAATTGGAGCCTGTTACACCAACAACGGCATCATCAACAATACGCTGGCCGTCTACTCGCCTTATTCTTCAAAGGAGGATCTGTGCAACAACAAGATCCAGGTGGGAAACAAACAACGGTTGAATCTGGGTTAGATGAAGCGAAACTGAAGCCGTGACTCAGTAACTTTTCATTTTTCTTCTGCTCTATCAGCAAAACATGGTACTTAGATATAGGTGTGGAGCTGAGTTCCTGACCTCACCGCTGGCAAGTAGGTCTGAATTCGCCTTGAGAGCAGAGCCTTCATTGGTCCGAAAGGGTCACCTGACTGCCGTAGCTGTTGCAGTGGAGATGGATCATGCGGTAGCATTCCTGGGTACTGCCACAGGAGAGGTAACCTACCTGTTAGCTGTAAATTCCTCCTTTTTTATTTAGTTTCATTATGTTTTCTTCTCCTAAAGCAGAAACTAGAAGATTAATTTCCATTTTTGCTTCATTTTTAAAACTTTTTCAAACTATTAACTTTTAGAAATGTCTTAAAGTTTTGTCTCCAAAGTTCAAGCCTATAGTTGGGTTGTGGTGAATGGCTGCAGAATTTTAATACACTTGTCAAAGTAAAAGAAGAATTCACCAAATTCATCTGCAGTTCAGGATCGGTCTCTTTAAAACTGGGAATATACCTTAGCCTGGTGGCTACCCTTTCTTATGAGACTAAATTACAAGGAAACTTTCACTTTCCTTCTTTTATTACGGAATTTATTATTTCTTTTAAAAATCTTATTTAAGTAAAAATACATGTTCCATATTACTGATTATTTAAACATTAACTAAGAAAATAAGAGAAACAAACATTGTGATTTTAATGCATAGAATATTCCCAAAATGCAATTGAAATGTTAATCTGTATTTAGACCTTTATTTAACCCACACAAGTACAAATGAATTGTTTCTAGTTTTCTTTACTGAAACACTACATAAATGTGAAGTCACTTGAAACTATAAACTAACCCTTGCTAAGGGAAAATGCTGTATTCAAACCATTTTCTTTCGTCTCTTGACACTCAGTGTGACACACTTTCACTCTGGAGAAGCAGAGTTAATGAAATGAAGAAGAAAATTGCAGGGGAGGGGGGGTTTAATGGCGCTAATGGAGTTTTTGTGTTCCAGAGACTGAAGGTGCATCTGTCGGCTCATCCCGAGGTGTACTGGCGAGTGCCGGGCAAAGACGAAGGAGACGGGGTCAACAAGAACCTGCTGTTTGATTCCAGCCTCCAACACCTGTACATCACCACCGAGAAAAAGGTCAAACTCACTCCAGCGCCCGCTCATCAATTATTCTTTTAACTAAATCAATTTCTCACTCCTTCATCCATCCAGCACCTCTGCATCGCCACATACAGTGCAGAAGGTCAGCGATGCCGCTATGTGCTTACTTTTCTGTTTCATCCATCAGGCTGCAGACTTAATTAGCCCTTCATTTATTCTCTCTGTCTTATATGATAATTTATTCATTCGGTCGACTAACACCAATACATCTGTCTACATTACACACAGAAGTCGCCCATTGATTTATTCACTCGTTCTCTTCCTTCATCAGCCCACTTGTTTTCTACCTTGCCTCTTTTCGTCATCTGTCTTTCTTTCCTTTGTCCTTTCATCTTTTGCTTTCCATCGCTCACTGCAGCCACATTAAGGTGACATAGCTGTTATTGATTTAGAAATGAATTAATTGCAAAGCACTTCAAGAGGGCACTTTTGCTTTGATCAAGTCGAGCGACGAATCTCGAGCTTGTTCCATCTGCTCATTTAAATTTATTAGACCGAGCGCTTCATGTCAGAGGAAAATTATTTCCCCAGCTGGTTGGAAGGAGTTCTGCACCCAAATGCCATCAATATCAAGTTATCTCATTACGGAGAAAAGGGAACATGTTGGAAAGGAAAATGGTGCAGGATCACACAGGTTTTTAACATACAGGTTCAAATGAGTCAAACGTCTCATTGCAACTGGTTGAACATGATTCATTAATGAGGTGGCAGACTGACTAATGGAACCTGAACAACTGAACACAATAAGATGGCTGAACTTTTTTTTCCAGATATTCAACTTGGTAGAAACAGAAACATTCGTTAATGACATTTTAGTCATCAGCACGCTGCAAAAATACGATGTTTAGTCTTATTTTAAAACAGTTTCAACACGAAGGGACTAATAAAGCTATTATTTTTGTTCATATTCTTATCTAAGGGAAATGGGATCAAATAAACCATATGCTCATTTGCCTTTGCAACCGGTAAAATGTTGAGAAACAATAAAAAAAAGCCATTTTTTAAAATGTGGACATTTAAAAAGAAATAAAAGAATATAACAGAAAATATTAATACAGTTAATAAAAATGAGAAATTCTGAAATTGTTTAATTTGATCATTTTTTTACTGAGATTTTTTTAATGGAATTATTTTTCTGTCCAATCATACTAAATTATTCTGTGATGATAATTACAGCAGATTTAGACATTTCTTTGTGTTTTTGAACAGCAGGTGGCAGCTTCTGTTTTACTCACTGGGTAGCTTACTCAGTCTACTTTACAAGTACTTACATGTTATATACCATTAAAAAAAAGCTAAGATTATTGATTATTAATCATAACTGTAGGTTCAGTAAAAACTAGTTTATCTTTGAAGCAATACTGTCCTGCAGTAGCAGATGATGCTGAAGCCAAAACACCCAGCAAGGCTCCAGGAAAATTAGTCCAGTACAGTAATTGTTCAACAACAAGTTTTTTAAATCCATAAAAAGCCTTTTAGATATAAAGTGCTGATTTTTCTACTTCTGAGTCAGCGCAAAACTTTGAGTTTTGTTGAATCATAGAGGACTGTGTCGCATAGATTGGACCAGACATGATCTTTATAAACAATTAAATGCTCGGAAAATGGAGAAAGGTAAGGTACTAAGTTAGAATAAAGGTATAAAATTTGATAACAGATGTATCATATATTGTGTTGTAAATCTGAATAAGAGACTGCCTTTTTTAAAGACTCCTTTTATGTCTTTATTCTGTTGTTATCCATATTCTGAACATCATCCTGATGGCTGTAGATGTGGTCAGGAGACAATCTGACTTCAGAAAGGCTTTAAGTTTGTAGTATTTAGTACTAAATTGCTGTGTTTTGCCATAGCCAAAGAGTTGTGCAGAATACCAGACCCCTTTGAATAAAGGCCTGTCATGTATCCAGATCTCCAAGGTTCCAGTCCAGGCCTGCCACCTGAAGACAGACTGCCAAACCTGCATCTCTATGAAGGATCCATACTGTGGCTGGTGTGTCCTGGAGGGAATGTGAGTCACTTCCACAGACAGAAGGCCAAATAAGAGTTGTTTTTCTCCACTCCTTGTTTAATTAAATGAATTAAGTTGTGTGAACAAATGATAGATGGAGGGAAACAGAGCTGTTGGAACGACTTCCTGGCTGGGCTAACAAGGTTAGCGGTTAGCTACCCACCTAAAGTAGTTATCCTAAATTAAAGTTTCTGGCAAATTTTTAGTTGATAAGCTGCTAAAAGATTGAAGGAATGCAGAATTCTGCAGTAATGTGCAGTAATGAAACACTCCCTGTCATCTCCATACTCTCATCCAGGACCATTTAAATGACCAAACTAACACTCTCACCACAACATTACCAGTTTTAAATTAAACTGAATCCTTATTTCACTTTTTAGTCTATTTAAGTGATTAGTTTGAGTTTGAATCATGAGCAGAGGTTGACATTTCCACATTTTCCTCTGCTAACAGGTGCAGCAGAAAGCAGGACTGCAGCAGGTCGAATGAGCCAAACACCTGGCTGTGGTCACCTGACCAGCGGTGCGTTCAGATCGAGGCCTTCCAACCTGAGAACCTCAGCTGCAAGAAGACACAGCAGGTGAGCGGGGTAACACTGAAAGATCTGAATGCTTTACTATGATAGGGACGCTGCAGAGAAATTAATAAATCTTTGATGCACAAAAACATAATTTCTAGTTTTTGGGTAAAAGCCAGATGTATTTTGCTCTAATCTCTTTTGTAGGCTTATTCAGCTCAGAAGGTGAAAGCATGCTTTCTTGGAAATGTATCATAAAAAAAATTAAGCTTTATAGTATTTAACCACACATAGGTAAGGTAAGAATGGCACAGAGTCTAAACATTTACTGGGATTCTCAAAATAGTGATTAAAAGAAGGACAAGAAGTTCAAATGAGTTCATCAATCTATCGCTCTGCTTTAGTACTAACAAGGTATTTAATTAGTCCAGTTTACATGAAAAAATGTGAGTTCATAGTTGCAACAACAAGGATTACATGCTTATTAGAAATATGGCACTGGGGTTAAGTTAGATGCAAAGTCATGGTGATTGTGGTTCAAGCAGAAGCGATGTTCCAAAATATCCTCCAATTCCAAGCAATGTTATCACCAAGACCTTAAAAATATGCAATGCAACCACATCTGTGTCCAGTTCAGTTTGCAGGAGCCAAATATAAAGTTATTGTCAACCACAAAGGCAAGTTTTCACATTTTAGAGGTGAAAACTATCCCAAACCTTCCCAAAAAAATCCTGTAAACTCTAGTATGATGGATTGTGGAGCGTTTTATGATACAGCTGTAGCTTTTTTGCGGTAGTTGACCAGTGGTTGATGGTGAAAATTAATTATAATTGCAGTGAAACTATGTCAACAGATTTGATATTTTCTTATTATTTGTCTTAAAGCAGAAGTAGCCACCGGTCTGGCCCACTCCACAGTGCCTGTAAACATTTACAGACCTGCAACCAGAATGTCAGTGTTTGCATCTGAATCCACCAGGTTCACAGTGTCTGCAGACAGTCTGGTGTTAGGTTTTATAAGTCATGCAGAGAGATTCAGCAGGTTCTGACTTTTTCGTTTTTCACGTTCACATCACGAAAGCCATAACCTGATTTTATCCTGTTTTGAGTCCCGTTCGACCACAAAAGACCAATATTTAAAAAATACCAATTTTAGAATCAGATTTGGTGGTTTTCATTACAAGTAATTAATATTATCTTATTTACAGCTCAAAATAAAGGGCTATCCCTTTAATGCTATGCTACACACATAGTTTCATAGTTAATGTTAAAATTTGGCTTTACAGTGGACAGTGTTCCACTTTGCCTCATATTTTAAAGAAGGATAGTCCATGTTAAGTTAAAATAACATGTGATCACATGATAAATTAGTTTACTTTCTCTCTGAAAAAAGAACAATAAAACTTATCATTCCGGAGAAATTAAAAAAAAAAAGTTTCTAACACAATGCATTTAATAATTGAAAAGCTGTGGCAGCTATTTAATAGAGTTGACTGAGCTCCTGCAGAGGATGCCGAGCTGCATCGCTTTCTCTCTGAGCCTGACAGCCCAGCCATCTGAATTAATGAAGAATTGATCAAAAAGCTGATGTGCCAGAAAGACATACCGCCCTTCAACATGTAACAGCAGCAGACATCCACGTCTACTGAAGACTTTTTTACTCCTCTTACACTTAGATTTTATCCTGTCAGCTATTCACAGAATAAGATGGATTATTCTCTTTGGTTATGTAATTTTATGCCTCTAGGTTTCATTAGTCAAAGTTTTGATTACATTTCCAAAAAAGACTGAAGCTGACAAGTATAAAGGAGTACATTCTATATGTAGATTACAATATTTGTTTTCATATTCATTCTCATCAGGCGTGATCAGCCAACACAACATTATGGATATGTGATCATGCAATCAGGCCAGGTTTTAAAAGACGCCCTGCAAATACAAGTACATATTTTGAATGAAATTATAAGGACAAACTTTCTGTGCAGTTTTGATTACTTACTTTCATTGTTTGCATGAGGCCTTTAAGTGCACTCTGTTTCTAACATTCCTTCACGTCTCTCGTTTTGTTTGTGTTGTAGAAAGTGAAATATTTAGCAGCTAAACAGCCAGATATTCGCTCAGTGAAGAGCAAATATAGAGCCGAGAGTGTGTCAGCGTCTGCCACTTAGCAGAGTGTCTAAACAGCCAAAATGAATGTTGAGGTCGCCTGTAAATAAGCAACTTGCTAACGCTGCGCCCTAGTGGCCAAGAAGTTAGGACAAGGTTTAGTCTTATCTCTTCATAAGAGTTTTTTCTGCACTGGATGCTGAAATTAAACGAAACGCAAATTGGTAATTTTTCTTTCAAAAGAGTTTTTTAACACAGCTGAGACTAAGTTCTGTCAATGGACAGGCTTGATGATGATATATGAGAGCTGTGCAGCAATGCACAGCCCTACAGGATTAGTTTATATTCGTTTGATTTAGCTCATTAAATAAGTTTGGTTTGCAAAAAATATTGCTGCCTTGAAACTGGGAAATGGGACGTCTATATGCGTAAACAAGTGAAAGGGTGGAGGTTAGCTGGGTTCAAAAATATAGTTAATTTTTCCTTTCTTTATTTTATTGTGGTATTTAACTTTAGAGCCAGTTTTGTGAGTTATTTGCTTTATATGCTTATAAGCTGATGGTACAGTCTAGCTTTGGTTTTTCATTTGGACGCCGTTACCTGTGAATCCTCTGAGACAGCGATGTCTTCTGCGGTGGAGACCAGTTAAGGTTTCTCTGAACAGAAACCAGCATCTGTCTTCTGGGCCCTGATGGGTGAATCTGTTGCATCTTAATGAAGCAGTCTGGAACCCACCAGCCCCAATGTCTAATCTCGTAAGACAACTGGCTTTTGTTTGTCGAGGAAGAAGAAAAGAAAAGTTTCTGTCCTGTGAATTTACACAGTTAAAGACAAGAGTCTCGGTTGATTTTGTTTTAGAGCATCTCTTGTTCCAGACGGGCCAAAGACCAAAAAGTTTGAAACTTTAGCAGCGAAATTTAAATAGTTGGGGTCAGCACAGAATAATGAGCTCAACAGCACCGTTGAATAGTAATTATTGATGCACCAAACGCACACTTACACACACACACACACACACACACACAGTCAGACAGTGTTTATCAAGGTCAGCTGTTTGTTCTTAGATTCTGCTTTAGACAAAGAGAAACCTTTTTTTGTTATTATTTTTAAGGAGAAATCGGTTCACATCCCCATGAAAATAGATCCAAGGTTTTCCATGATGTATATTTAATAAGTTATCAGTCATGTCGAGCCATCCACAGTAGGCACTTCTGATTTTAAATACCACCCCCAAATACCACACCAACCCTGACGAAGACCCAGATGGTCGCAACACATCGGTTTTCACTGCTTTGCTATGGTCAATAAAGGCTTTTAAAAATATATTTTTTCTCCAGAGTGCCTTTGGTCAATTTTTTTGGTGGGCATGCTGATAAATTTTATTTTTGCTTTTGCCTGTCCTTTTAATTTGGACCCATCGTCTCTTATCTCTGTGTGTGGTATTTATGAAGATATTTTGATATGGTTATGTAATAATAACATAAATGTTATTGAAGGGAAGCTAAAAGCTCAAATATTGATTGCTGAAAAAAAAGGTGTGAGGATGTTAAATAAGTCTGTGCTATTATTTATATATGAACAAACTTTCTGTTCCTCTCCTCCTGAAAACATGGATCTCACCTTACTTAAAGATTAATATAACTTTCTCATGATATGATATAATAGAAAGGCCATAAAGTGCTAGAAAATAGACTGGGTGCAGATTTTTATTGTACTTGGTTCAATCCCAATCTCGGTGGTCCTTCCTTTTTCCTTTCTGATAAATTAGGAAGGTGCCGCTTATTTGGGACACCAACACCTCTATTAAAGGATAGATAGATAGCAGTTGTAGAAAACAGCCTCCATCAGTAACTATATACTCCTTTCTTTCCTCTCTGCTAATGCTTTCTCTTTCCGTCTCTGTTCTCCTGCTTGAGACTTCCTTTAATCTCCCTCTTTGTGTTTTCCTTCCCCAGGTTCTGATCAGCGTGCCCAGCCTCCCACGGCTGATGGACCACGATAAGCTGCAGTGTGTTTTCGGCTCCTACATCACCAACGCTGTAATATCCGACAGAATTTCAGGAGAGGTGACCTGCTCCCTCCCCGACCCTGTGGAAATCCCACCCACTCCCGACCAGCAGGGTAGGTGGATAAATGTTTCTTAAAGCATCACCTGGAATAAATGCCCAGAAAACACCATAACAATTAGTTGGATGCATTTCAGAATTTTCCGTTCATGAAGCCAAATGTTTTGTATTAGTTTCAAAGTTTTGCTGCTTTTTTGGGGGTTGAATTAACTTTTAGAAATAAGAATGGAAACAGAATAGGAATAATCTCTTTGTGTTTTTGTCCAGATTATGTGTCTGTCCCAGTCACCATTCAGGTGAACAGAACCATCCAGGTGACATCAGGAGAGTATCACTTCTACAACTGTGCTGCGACAGTCAGGAAGAACCAAAACACACCGTAAGATGGATAACACACACACACATCACAGTTATAGGAAAAGGGAAATACAAACTCTTTAACTTGCTTTTCATGAATCATGACATTATGGGGAAAAAGAAAAGTTCAGATGCACAATGTTTAAAACACTGAGTTGGTTTTATCTTATAAAATTCGCTTCCTTTGGAATAAAGATGGTTTAATTAGCATCCAGGTACTTCGACTCAAATGATCATCATCAGTGTGAGTTTTATAAAAGCGGAAGTTTTATACATTCAGTTAAGGGACAGAAACTATGGGAGCATTGGTTCCCTCTCTATTTTCACTGAGAACCTCTTTCCTGTAACTACAGTACCGTACCGTCCTCTTCCGCTTATCCGGGGTCGGGTCGCGGGGGCAGCAGCCTAAGCAGGGAAGCCCAGACTTCCCTCTCCACGGCCACATCCGCCAACTCATCCGGGGGGATCCC
>JAVQJG010249715.1:0-12366 GCA_036024015.1 Craterocephalus amniculus | reverse complement strand
CCCCCCCCCCCCCCCCCCCAAACACAAACACGTCTATATGCTACTGCTTGAAAATGCTCACAAACACAATATACAGTCAACACATTTTCATATTCCTTCATATTTATAAAAAGCTGAAGTTGTGAGAGTAACACGGATATCACAAAGATAGAGATTTTCGAATACATGCTGGCTTATATTTAAATTAAGTTTATACGAACATGAGCTGTGGAAAAATTAAAAATGCACCAGGGGTAAAGAAAACCAAACCAAAACAACAACCACAACAAAAGCTTGTTGCAGAGCTTGTGTTGTTTGTTGGCTCCCTTGCACTCAGGCAATGGGAGCAGTCCCACAGTTAAGGTTACCTGAAATAAAGCGCCCTGCATTTAAAATATAAAATAGAGGGTGGAGGGTGTCCCTGAAAAGACTTAAATAAGTAAATAAAAAATTATGATGAAATGTTTAATAAAAACAGAATGCTGTTATTTAAGAAATCTCTAAACGGAAAAAAATATTTTGAGTAATATTTACGTGAATAACTAAAGTAACATTTTTTCATTGAAAACTCAGCTGTCAGTTTTTGGCAGACTAGAGTCATTGTGTTTGTTTATTTATGCAATGTATTTTACCTGCTATCTATCTGATTAGCTATTTTAGACACATTTAGAAACAATGTTTTACACATTAACATTTAGACTGTAAATCTGTTTAGGCCTGACTGTTGTGCTAGTTTGCAGATAATAAGCAGATTAAGTCCGGTTGAAAATATACTCAACAGATATTCAACAGTGTAAATTGATAGTGAAGGTTGTTTGCAGAAAAAATATAGTCTAATGCTTTGTGGCAGCCCACATGTCAGGTGCAGCACACCTGAAACACCAACTTAACAATCCACCCTCCATCACCATATCTTTAACACCCCACACCCAAACACACACGAAACACATAAGATGATTGAAGCTCTTTATTTTAATAACTAGAATAACTGATTCCAGATTGTTGTCAAGTCAGACTTGGTGGTATAATCAACTTAATCTTTGTGTAGACCGCCTAATATTTTCTCATTTTCCCCTTCTCACAGACGTTGTGCCACTGCAACCCGAGGTCAGTAGTTATCGTCGCGGACGTAAAAAGCGTGTCCCTTACACCAAGATTCAGCTGAAGGAACTGGAGAAAGAATACGCAGCCAGCAAGTTCATCACCAAAGACAAGAGAAGACGCATCTCGGCCGCCACCAATCTCTCAGAGCGTCAAGTTACCATCTGGTTCCAGAACCGGCGGGTCAAAGAGAAGAAATTTGTCAGTAAATCAAAGAACAATCACATGCACGCCACTTGATAAGACGAAAGACCTCCTTGAACCTGCAACTTGTACCTTCCAAAACAACATGCCATATATTTACCTCTTGCATTGAAAATCTTATTTGACGAAAATTTTGGGCCGAATGTGTCTGTTAATCTAAGTTCCCTCATCAACTTCATCGACCATGCCAACAAGCTCTTAAGTCTCAGTTTAGAGATGATGATCTAAAAACTGTGAAAATATTGAAAAAAATCACTTCACATTTGTTTTATAGGAATGTACATATATAAATATATAATATTTAAAACAATATCTGTATTTCAAAGACAAGTATTGCGTGTTTTTCTTGATTGTTTTTTTTCCAAGCCAAATCTTACAAGGACATTTCTAAGACTTGCAACGAGCAGATCAAAACAGAGGAAACTTGTGATTTTTTTCTTTTTTAAAGAAGAATGCTATGTGGACAAGAAGTGTTGTGGGACGGTGGGACGTCGAACATAAGACTTGAGTCATCCTCCACCACAACTGACAGAGAAGACTTTCAGAAAGAATGATTTAAAAAAAAATTCCTCTTGAATTATTGAAAAAAAGTTCCTCTGAGTCTGATGTGTTCTGTTCAGCCTGTAGTAAAACTAGGCTGCTATGTTGTTAATCTGTACAGTGCAATGCCTTCATTATTTAATTCATATGAATATGTATGACGGAACTGTAAACTGGAATATCACAAATCTGTATGTTTTCCTTTGTCAGTGAAGGACTCTGTCATGCAACTGGAATGATTGTAAACCATTAAAGTCAGTGAGTATTACATATAAATGCAAAATCGTTTTATTTTGTTCCGACTTTGTCAGTGTAGCGTTGGAGCTGATCACACGCCTTGTACGATGCCTGTAATTTTTATTTTGGTGCAGTATGTGAACTGTATTGTGGTGGTGAAAAGCGTAACTTGTTTCATCAATAAATGATCATTATGAAAATGCTCCAATAATCAAGTCAATCAACCACTCCAAGCAGCATTTGTTTCGTTTCAACACTTTGGAATATTGAGCTGAAAAAGCTCCATCCATTGTCGACTTTTGATAGCAATTTCAGCAGATATGCTGCAAAGTTTTAACTTGGAGGGCACATGGTTATTAGCGACGAGAGGCATTTGGCAAATCTTGAGTTATCCAAATAATAATATGGCAATTAATTTTTTCATATAAAATTGTTTGCAGGGTTTGATGTTTCAAACTGGACAATGTTGATATCTATGTCTCGGGGTGGCAAACGTTTCCACTAAGTTCAAGTTAGTTTCAGCCAATATGATTATTAACAAAGTTGCTACCATAAGATGTGTTGTCTATTTCTAGGCGGAAGTTCAGTTTGCATAATGTAAAGGGGGCTAAAGGAAAATAAAGCGATTTAAACGTTTACTGGTTAATTATATGCTCTATTTTCAGATTTAATAAACAAATGTATGTGTTGCGATGAAAACATACAACACGTTCTTGAGGAGTTAAGATGTGTTTCGGTTCCGTGTTAAAGATCTTTGTGATTTCTGTAAGGCAAATTCTACAATAAAACAGCGTTAGTTTTGCACTTCGTAAATTGCAGCCCATGATTTTTCAGTAATTTGGTCCTTGTCTATTCTAACGGAACAGGTGAGTTGTGCGATAAGCTCGAAGATGCATAGGCCTATCAATGGACTAGTCCATCCACCCCCACCCCACCCCACCAATTGTTCAACAAGTTAAAAGTAGCCTAATGGCTCCAAGCCTTTTGGACACAATTTGTGAAATGCAATTTTAAGCTTTTTTAATGGGCTCAGTAATACAGATGCGTCTTATGTTTTATGTTTGGGCGATAAGTATTTGCAGTAGTCTTTCGTCTTGTCGTTGGCTAAATTATTCAGGATTATAAGATGACTAAATGTCTCCGAAGACAACAGGCCAATGATGTTACAGTGAAAATTACTGGAGGAAAAGAATTAACACTCAGGGACATAGCTGTACCGATAATAACAGAGATTGTAGTTTATTTATTTTAAGCTCTTTCTGACATACCCATCAGAAGTTTGTAATCTTTAGTTTCTAATTAGAATAAACACTTTCGCAGATTTGTTTTCACGTCAGGCGAAGCTCGAAGGTTAAAAACTGCTGTTGTCTGATTGTTTAACAGATCTGGCCTCAACATTAGTACGTAAAGATTGGATTTCTAATGACAGCTCCAGTTCTTTTTTCTTTTCCGCTTTAATTTCTCTCAGTAAATGGACGGAGTATTTTTTTCCTGCTTCGTCAGATTTCCTGAGGTTGTTGTTAAGAATGAAAGCAATCGACTTCAAGTTTTCATTTACATCATTGGTTCCTGGACTTTTAGTCCATGTGGAAACTTATGGGTCTCCTGATTTACCCTTGACCATGACTATGCAGTCACTTTGACCTTGACATCACAGCAGATTGTGAATAATAAATAGGGGGTCTGAACACCAATGCTAGCGGTTTTTTTGGAGGCAAACAAGGTGTTATTTCCCTGTCTAGACAGGCAGGCTTAATGACATGCCATAAATTCATAAAAAGGGGAAGTGTAGCGATATCCTCTGACCCTTCATTTCTGACCATCTCTCAGAGCTTTGAATTAACATTTGGGCTCTTTTCTGTTCTTTTTTGGTTTTCTTTCGCCCCTACAGAAGTCCTTTAAAGTACTCATTCTGGCCCGTGCCTCTTGAACTACCAATGGTTTCTTGGAGCCATCACGAGGTGTGTGTTACTGACCACGAAGGACAGGTAGGACTTTTGACGTCTCACACGAACACTACTAATCCACAGAAAGCAGCCATGCTGTCAACACAGCAAGAGGAAGTAATTATAAGACTTCGCCTGCAATATAACAATTACAGGTATGGTAGTTTTTCTTTCTATGGTCGTAGGTCTAGCCCTACATAGAATTAGTTTTATGACTTTTATAAACCAAAAGAGGGGGAAATGGACAAAGTTAAACCGTAGGCCTAACATGATCATATTCAGTGTGAAGAGAATTGATGCTGTCCACCCCCAACCTTCATTCTTATTTATTTATTTCATTGCTGCTTTCTTAAATCATAGGACGCAAAAGTAAAACTAAAATTAACAAACCAACAAATATGGTATATTTGTTTAAACTTTAGCAATTGTACATTGCATTGGACATTTAAACGAATGCATTTTACGTATTTAATGTCTGTTCAGTTATTTGCTCAAAATAAAGCATACCTAAAGGGAATAAAGGCTAATAAGATCAAAGTTTTTAAACAATTCCATTTTCAAATGAACGTTTTTGGATTCTTAATTTTAGGCATGCGTTGTAAATTTTGTAATTTAATTTGACTAGTTGATGAATAGTTAAAAAATATTCGAACAAATCACAGAAGGATGCATGCAGAACCTTAGACGAACATCTGCACAACAATTTAGTAGCCTCCCTGCACTATAGTTATTGAAAGATGGGATCATGTTTTATCGCTTATTTAGTAAGTTTGTCACGCTTTACATAGCATAACCTTTTATTAAAATTTACTTTGCCCAACAATCTAAATCAATTTTTTTACTTGCGAAATGAGACATCATAATTTCAGTTATAATAATTCTGCACTGCATTTCTATTGTCATAAGCCAACAATTGTACCTTTAAAAATAGAAATGTCAAAAGATTTGTTTGTGTTTGGATGTGTATGGAGGAGTCAAAGAAGCAAGTCTCTGGCAGGAAGAGACATGAGAAAGGGGGCTGATAACCTCTGGTGGTGACCAGAGGTAAATGTCAGGAAGTGCTTCAACTGTCACTATTTATGAATCATTCTCAGTCAACATGTTTTTTCTTTCTTCTTGCTCTGATTTTAGCATAGGTTCATTGCATAATTTCTCGCTTTTAACATTCCTGAAATATTATAGTGTCAATGTTTTGATAAAATCTTTTGATAACTTTTGAAATGTAGAAGTTATTGCAGTAGTAGCGCATGCTATCCTATTTATTTGTTTTGTGAATGCTTATATTTTTAATCAATACAACCAATTCTTTGTCATTTACAATTTAAAATATACATATATTATTAACTTTGTCATTTTAGTAGTTTCGCGGGCAATTAAAAAGAAAAGAGGGTGAAAGTTCAGTCTTCTAATTTAATAATGATTATAATGTTGTTTAGATGTGTTTGATGTGGCATTAACAGTTATGGTATTTAAAAATAGTTGCTGTGGACCTGAATTATGTTTGTTTAATAGATTCAAAGTTTTACAATTAACATATTTTGGTTTGATCAGCAAAAATAAAATAAAAACTTCTGCTGGATGAACAGCGTGTATCTGAATCTATTGATTAACCACTCACTGTACATATCACACATTCACACACGTGTACACACGCACACAAATACGCTCTCACGCACAAACAAACAAACATACACACACACACACCTTCCCAAATCAGATTGCACAGTCTAGACTTCCAATAAAATCAATAGATGAATAGGTAAAATGTCTTAAAAATAAAATTAAATGTCATACAAATAATTATAGGCTACTTGTTTCACAGTATCGGTCAAGTTCAGATTTTTCTATCTGCACGACAAAGTGAAGCTTTATTATACTTTAAATGTTACTTTACCTAAATCATTTCCATATGTTTGCATATCGAGATTAAAATGTTCTGAAAGTCTTTTTTTATTTTTTTGTCATGTTGAAAATCTCTTTTCATCATATTGTCAGATTTGTATTGTCAATTCTTCACAGCTTTGGGTAAGAGATAGTGTTCCATCAAGAATTAATGTTTTTAGCTTATGTAGCAGTCCTCACAAAATTACGTTTGTTGGGTCTTACAAATGGAAAAAAAAATAAATGAATAAAAAGATCACCAAAAACTTTAAACTAAAACGTTACCACACTTGTGGAGCCGTGGTTTGTTTCTCTGGAATGAAGCTTTGCAGAGGTTACACAAGGCTATAACTGTGGCAACCTGCCTGCAGAGACTCAAAGACAGAGAAGGGGAAGAAAAGGCCTTTGTTTAGACTATTGCCCTGTCTGGACAGGACAGTGGATTCTAGGCGGCTAATTTCAATGTAGAGGAGACAATGTACTAGACAGTGACCTTGACAGTGCTCAGTTTACCAAGTAATTTTCATTTTGCCTTTAAATCACAAATGTATTTTTTGCTATTGCTGAATAGTTCATGGTCAGATATGACACCACCGCTGAACTTGGGATGCATTGAACAGAGGAACAGTTGTTTGAAATCCGGATCTATGGCAGCAGCGGATCGGAAGCTAGAACGAGCCAAGGAGACAAACACATGGCCTTTCAGCGAGGTAAAGTGGCGACCTGCATATTACTTTCTGGATGAGCGTCCGGGCTATGTTGTTGTAAAAATCATATTGCACTATTTTGCCTTTGATAATTGTTATAATAACACGAGAAGCTGACTAGATACAAGGATATGCTTATATTAGATTTGTGTGTTGCATTGCAGGACTCACTAACTAGATGAAAGTATGTGCACTGATAGAAGACGCAGTTGTTCCAAAGGACAGAGTGAAACCCCAGTGGATCACTATCAGCTTCTCCAGTTAAAACATTTGATATTTTTCTTTCTATTTAAGGCTACAGCAATGCTCGGTGCCTTTGGGTTAGATACGATACATGGTCACAAGTGACAGAAACAGCTATCAAATATCGTCTGACTTGCAAATCGCTCCCAAACAAGTGTTTAAATGAATGCTAATGTTCTCACATAACACTTCATTGGCAGATTTTGTGGCACTCAGCTTGCGCCATTCAGCACGCATGTGCAAGTTCTCTCCAACCACGCAGTTTTGTCTTTAAATGTTTTACTGGTATCAAATAATGACATCAGTTCTATAAAATGTTATGTTATCATGTTGATCGTTGAGCACTTCACAGTGACATTATGTGACAGATTTTTTTCAAATAAACTAATATGTTTTTTATGAGTAAGATATTGTCAAAAATAGCTTACACACTGACATTTTAATAAAATAAACGTATTGGCCTTCATTGTTTGCAACTGCAGTCTGAAATGCCTGTAGTCACATTATTTTACTTAAATTAACTTCATTTGTTATAGGCCTACATTTTAAAATGAGTGTTTGAGTTCAACATCAAGTTCAAGCCATCGTGAACTTGAGTGGTTAGACGGTGACGCAAGTCTGTGCTTCATTATTTTCAAGTTTGTTCATTCTTACTATAATGAACTGATATTTATGAATTAAAATTGTCCGTGATTAACTCTGCCAATTTCAATAGTATCTAGACAAACGGTGCGTCTAAATTGCTGGGATATTGCGACTTTTAAGATCCATAGATTTATTTTTCTATTACGCAGTGGACAGTAGGGATGATTAATTATAAATTTATTATGAAAAGTACAATTGACAAAATAGTTTATGGATTTACATAGTAAAAGATTGCGTAAACGATTGGTGAGATGTAAATGTAGGCTACAATGAGTCTTTGAACCCGAAAGGAAATCCAACAGCGGGCAAAATATTATTGTTAAAAATGTGAATTAATTAATTAATAATGATAATAATGCAAATAAAAATATTAATAATAATAGTATTTTTTCCCAGGAAAGAGATGGTTTTTATTGCATATCATTTATTTGTTAAGTGTCTTAAGAGTTGCATCTAGAAATCAACTAATTAGTATGATATAAAGTAGAGAGGCTCTTGGCTGATTGAATCAGTTAAGTGCCCACTGATATCTTGTAAAATTCATATAAAAGAATTGTGAGAGGTATAACTATCCCACCAGAGTTTGGCTGCGAACGTTTATAGGAGGTAGCCTATCTGTAAAAGTTGCTCATGTGAGGTGTAGCTACTAGAGAATATTATATGAAATATACCCTCTTGAAGTAACCTTGTAGAATATCGTCTTCTTTTACAGAGCCAGTGGCTTCAACCTGCTGACCCTGTTACTGTAAATATGAGTAGAGTACGGCAATGAGCATCAGTCTTTTCTTAAAACAAGCTTGTAAATTGGGACATCACAGCTTTATATGACATGAAAATCAACCATAATTTGATAGAAAACAAGGAATCTTATGCACCCTCTCCTAAAAGAAAAATACTTTTAAAAAATAAGTTGTATTTAAAAAAGAAAACTTTTGCCAGCTTATAAAGATATTAAACGAGGCCGTGGACAGTTCCACCAGTGTAAAAGGAGATTCAGCCTGGACTCCTTTTGGACTCAGTAGGACTCAAGAGGAGAAAAACAAGATTCTACATTTTTAATAAAATGTTTATGGTATTTTTAAAAAGCATATAAACCTCTGTAATACAGAAGTTAATGTTTTGTTTTGTCTGAGATGGACCAAGTGGGTGGTACCATGTGTAGCACAAGTTAGCCCTTGACACGTGGTTTGAGGAGAACCAATCAGGTGCAGCTCCAGGTTTAACTATGTTAAATGTCAGATTGCAATAAACTAGAAGCTGTTGGTCGGGCCCGCGGAAATGGGCGAGCATAATCTCCTTAATCCAGGGTTTGTGGGACCTTTGGTAAACATCCACACTGGAGACACATTTTACTTTCCGAATTTTAGAGCCTCGGGGGGACAACTGGCGGGGCTACCGTCTCTCTCCTACCCGAGAAGGGACAATGTTTGCTCCCTCCCGTGGAATCCTTCGGAGCCGTGCAATGGATACTCTCAGTCGTACTTTAGCAGCCCAGTGTCTATTAACCCTTCTTTCAATCGGTCATGTGAAATTACCCGACCAGAGGAAGGGAAATGTTATTACAACAACGATAACGGGAACAGAGAGACCTGTTCAGGTGGCAGCAACCTTAAACGCGAGGATAGGGCGAGAGACACATCATCCCTAACATCTGACCACGGGATGCTCAGTGGAATTGGCAGCAGTGCCGCCTTTTCCAAATATGACTATGGGACCGAACCGCTAACACAAGACCCGCCATCCTGTCAGTCAATGGAGTCCGACTCTAGCTCGTCTCTGCTTACCGAGGGCAGCAAACCTTCATCCAGCGACACACAAACGCTGGTGTCACCGGGAAGCCATTCAAGCAACATAGCCGCAGGTGGAGGTGGGTGCTTTCTTTTAAAATCTCAATCTTGGTAAACATACACTTAGATTATCTATAAGTAAGTTGCGGATAGCCTATATTTGTGGTATTAAACCGTTATTAGAGCATTTTGTGCTGATGCACAACTTGCAGTCTATTTAGCCTGCAGGGAACGTGCATAGTATGTAAACGCCGCTAGGGGCTCCCCTAAAATACTCCATGCACCATGTGGCAGCGTACAGTTACAGATAACCTCACTATAACATATTGTCTACAGATTTTGACTAAATAGTCAGTTTTGTTATAGTCTTTCATCATCATGAACAAGGCGCGATGATTCAGACACGAGTAGTTGATTTTGGTATGCTGTTGCATTCTGTCTACAAATTAGTGAAGTGATTTAAAGAGGTGAGTGCTTTGGTTGACTGCATCGAATAGAGAGTTTTCTTTTTAATGACTCGTAAACAGAATTAATATCTGTCGCTGTGGACTCGAGTCATTTAATATGCTCTGAAACTTGCAAATAAGTATGGGTATTTGCAAGCACGGCTTAATTATCACGTTAATGCTGCTTTAACTGCAACAATAAAACTTCCTGTGACACAAACCGCTGCATACTGGTGGTCTTCATTAAGGAGGATGAAAAATTGAGCGAAACACCTATGGTAAAAAATATATATAAATAAACACAAAAACTTCCCACTAAACTGGGTCTGTCATAACTACTTAGATATTTGATTTGAGACCAAATTGGTCCAGATCGAATACAATAGACACAATCCGTTTGTGGGGAAAAAATGAAAGCATCAAGAAACGTCAGTTCACTAAATCAGATATAAAGTAGTAGACCAAAGTCCACAGCCGCATTCATCTTTAAGAAGGAAATTGTGTTATTGCAATTTTACATCTAGGTGCAATTGCATGACCAGTCTGTAGAGCTCAAATAAATGTTAAATTGCCATGGCCTTACAAGACATGTACCACAACTTACAAACGACTCATTTTCTTATAGGTTCACCATAACCTTGGAGATGACCGTGATTTTGTAACTGTGGTGACTAATCCGCTCAATGCCTCCTCCTCCTCTCGTTTCTTCTCCTTCAGGTCCCCCATGGTACCCGATGCACACTCGGACCAGAAAGAAGCGCAAACCTTATTCCAAACTTCAGCTGGCGGAGTTAGAAGGTGAATTCATGCTGAATGAGTTCATCACCAGGCAGCGGCGGAGAGAGCTCTCCGATCGTTTGAATCTCAGCGACCAACAAGTCAAGATCTGGTTTCAGAATCGCCGGATGAAGAAGAAGAGACTCATGTTGAGGGAGCAAGCTTTGGCCTACTTTTAGAGATACAGCAGAAGGTGAATCGATAGGCAGTAAAAAGCCAAGCATTCTATGCTTCCCTCTGTCTTCTGTCAGTGCATGCACTCATCTATCCATATTTTTCATTGTAGGCTATCATTTCATTATTTTCTGTCATTTTTTCTTCAAAGGTGCGGGATACGAAAGCCCAAAACAAGCCATTCTCTGGCGTCCAAAGCTGAACTTTAAACGTCACAGAGCCTCCATGTTTGTAATGCACAAAAAGCTGTGAGAATGTTTCCTATGTAGGCTTATTTTTCTGTATTAAGAAATTAGTCTACGTCCTAAATGTAGACCACACATAAAATGTGTCATCATGGGTAATGCTTTTCTGGGATGACATAGATTGACTGAATCCATTTTGTTCCCTGTGGCGCCAGGGAAAAGAACGGATGCTTGACCATTCTGCAAAATCTCAGAATAGGCCCAAAATAAAGATAGAAGTCAGAAGTTTGTCTTCAAGGCTTCTGCGTAATAATTTCTTAGAAGTTATGAACTGATAGAAAAGGTGCTGTTGCTGTAAACCCACACCCACAATCAGTTGGGTGAGAGGAGCATCTCATTTCCTTAGTTTTTGCCACTTTAATGTGCACGTTCACGGTCACGGGCAAAAGATCTGGAAGTCTGGGAGTCTGCATGAGCAGAGGGGGATGGGGTTTTGCGTGTGTGTGTGTGTGTGTGTGTGTGTGTGTGTGTGTGTGTGTGTGTGTGTGTATAATCACATGACTCCCCCATGTCCATTCTATAACCAGAAGAGAGAGGGCCAGTGGAGAGCACTTGCTATATTTCAGATGCTGACCCTTTACTAGTACTTGTCTGTACTTGTGTTCTTGTTTACTCCTGAAAATTATTAGTTGAGGCCAAAGTACTGTTCCAATTCAAAGAAGAATCAAGTCAAGTACATTCCAGATTGCCAGAAGTGTACTTGCTCTGCCCATTTTTTCAAGGAGTCATCAGTAGTAACTTCTGTGCACTTCTTGACAGCCTACTTTCCTACAATGCACTGCAGCACAACATTGATCACATTCGAAAGATTGCAGTGATATGATTAATATAAAATACAATACAATAAAAGTAATACAATAAAAGTATAATCACATTTTCTACAGCTTTTATCTTGGTAACTGTAAAAAAGATTGAGAAAACTATGTATATATACATATACACACATATATATATACACACACACACACATATGGTATAAGTACCTACCTACCTTATGATGGGGTGGTACAGTATGCTAGTGGCATACATTCATGTCAACTTATTTAACAGTGTTGACATATCTCTTAGGGCTGGGCGATAATTTGATAACAATAAATTGAAAATAGACTCACGTGCGATAAGAAAAAAAAGAGGGTCGATATAAAGTTCGATAGAGAAAACACACTCATTTCATTACAGCCTATCATGTGGCTTGATACTAAGTCATAACGTCCTCCAAACCAATCACAAACACACACTGAGGCATGCTCCCCCACCAAGCCCCACCCCCCTCCCACACAACAACAGAGCGCACATGACGCTAAAGACTTGTGAATGGTGCTGATATTTGAATCTGTAAGCGGCGATATGAGGAAGTTACACAGAACTCAGGTTGTAGGTTCTGTTACTGAGGCAGAACGGATCTTTTACACGGACAGTGTGGCTGTAAAGCTCTGCAGGATGCTTCTCTGGAC
>JAVQJG010249705.1:0-29023 GCA_036024015.1 Craterocephalus amniculus | reverse complement strand
CTCAAGGCACACTAGCAGCCTGCAAGGAATCCCCTCGCTGATTGGTTAGATGCTGCAGTCTCCGCCCCTTTTATGTGAACGCGCACTGATCCAGACAGGGAAACTCCAGGTTGAGTTACCGAGTTGATAACCAGCTTCGTAGTACCGTAAATCAAGATCGCAGATTTCTAGTTAAGTCAACCCAGGTAACAGAGAGAAATCCCGGGTATGTTAACCTAGCTTCGTAGTACAGGCCCCTACTTTGGTGTCACTGTGCGGCGCATCCAAACACTATGCCTGTCTCGTGCCCTTCGTTTAGCTATAAAAAACAAACACAAAAACAATAGAAAGAAAAAGAAATAAAAATTTCACACTACCACATAAAGAGACACAAAGTGCCCCACTCTCACGGTTTTCTTCTCCAGTGTTGTAGTTTACCTAACGAACAGCCATTTGTTGGCGGGAAAGAGAACTGCAGTTCCCAGCAGTCATTGCACCTCTTCAAAACAAAGACTTGCACATATGCACACATCTTGGAGTTGACGTTGTGATGGAAAAAAATGTATTCTCACTAATAAAATAGAGAATTTTCTACGGAAAATGTCCACAATTAAACGTACAGACGGTAAAAAAAAAAAAAAAGAGAAAGTAAGGCTAACTGAGTCCTCGCGTGATTTCACGTTTCCGGAAGTTGAAGCGGCATGCGAAAGAGCTGTCCGAGGTGCTGACACTGTAAGTTCCACTTTTTCCACTATTGACAAATTATTCGTATTTTCACTCGAACTTTTAACAGAAACATGAGTGCAACAGCTTCAGTGTTGTTCTGAATAACTGGACTGAATGCGCCAGACTCTGTGACACATGCCTCTATGGTAGGGATGCTAGAGACTGTTACAGATATGGTGAACTGAGCTAGATATTTGACATTTTCATGCCTCACCGCTATCACTCACCCTCTATCACACCAGAAGTTATACAGTAACAAGTAGAATTTAATCCTCATTATTGTAAAGGGTTTTTACGTTTTGATCTCTCTCTCTCTCTCTGTTTTTTTTTCTCTTTTATATGTTAGATTTTACTAATATGGATGAACCTCAGAAGTCATCTGCTGGTTTGACCACCTCCCACACTCCCAGCAGCAGCAACCCTTCCAGCAGTCTATCTGACAGTGTTCCAACATGTAATGGGGTTCCAGAGAGGCAGACGCTGCTTAGGGTGTCTCAGTCTCATGGGCTGCAGCTGCTGAACGTGCTCGGATCGTTCAGGGAACAAGGCTTGCTGTTTGACTTCACCATCAAAGTTCAGGAACATAGCTTCCCCTGCCATCGCTGTGTTCTTGCAGCATGTAGCGATTTCTTCAGGTATCTGTCTGTCTGTCTGTCTGTCTGTCTGTCTGTCTGTCTGTCTGTCTGTCTGTCTGTCTGTCTGTCTGTCTGTCTGTCTATCTATCTATTGATATTGACTGCTTTGTGTTTAGGGCCATGTTCGAGGTTGACATGCGAGAGTGTGGCGATGGCTCAGTAACGCTGAGCAATCAGAGTCCAATGGCTGTGGGTTCTTTCTTGGACTTTGCCTACTCTGGAGAAGCACTCATCACAGATAGCAATGTAGACATGCTGTTTCAGCTTGCTACGTTTCTGCAGGTAGATGTGCAATCATTTTACATTCCCTTTTGTTTATGGTTTATGTTTTCTTTCATTTTTCCAACTTAGTTTAATTTAATTTTGCAGTACAGCATATGGAATATATGTACAGCATGATAACATTTAACCATTTCAGCTTACATCCCGTACTGTTATTGCTTTGTCGTCAGATCTCGGTGCTTTCCAGAGCATGCAGTGACTTCCTGATCGGCACCATGGATCTTTGTAATTGTCTGTCCCTGTTATCTCTGGCTGAGGCATATGGCTCAGCCACTCTCCTTAACAGTGCCAATGAGTTTGTGGTTCAGAACTACACTGACCTTTCCAAAAGCCAGGACTTCTTGGACATGCAGGTGATTTTGTACCTAAATATTGTCTCAACATGCAGAAAAGCTTGAGGGATATCTGTCACATGTGTAAAATGTTGTCAAAACCTCTGTAATCTCTATTACGTCCTGATGGTATACAGTATTTGTGGATACCTAATTAAGTCTACTTAAACCATATAATTGCAGTCTTTATGAACAACAAATGCGATCTTTATATGAAAAACATTTAGAAATGATTGGGTACGATGTCAAGGTATGTGTGGGAATTAGGGATGAAAATTTATCGAGTAATTCATTAATTGATAGTCGTTTCATCTTATCGATCGATGATTGATTAATTGATAAGCAGCGATTTTTTTGAGAAGCTGAATTTCCCTCTGAATCAAAAAGTTATTTTCTACGAAAATGCTATCTTAGGAAAAAATGCAAAATCATATTCCTTAATTCCTTAATAAAATATTTATTTTTCTCTTTTAAGCTTCTCGTGTTCCCCCATGTGCATCAAGAACTTGTGGCGTCAAGTGCGCCCTCATGCGGGCTGGGGATTGCGGGCTCAAAATGATATATTGCGACTAATTTATTTTAATTGAGTAATTTCTTATCGATTAATTGATATTCAATTAATTGTTTTCATCCCTAGTGGGAATCTTTATGGACTTTATATACACTATCAATGTAATTGCAATGGACACAATCACATCTAAAAATATAGCTTTAGTTTACTTCTCCAGTGTTCCACATTTTCCTTGGCTCCTTTCAGGTAAATGTCTTGGAGGCGTGCTTAAGGTCAGATGCTCTGAATGTCCCCAGTGAGGAGACGGTTGTCATGTCGCTTCTTCGATGGATCCGTCACAATATGCCTCAAAGAAGGAAGCTGCTATCAGGCTTGTTGTCTCTGACTCGACTGCACCACTTGCCTGCATCTGCAATAAAAGTTAAAATCCACTTTACATGTTGTGCCTTTTGTCATATAACAACTGCACTGCCTATTCTACCCTTATCTTGTTTTAACACATCTCTTCTGTAAGGCTCTGTCCAATTCAGACACTCTCCTTTGTGATGATGAGTCCTGTCTGGCACTGCTGTCGGAGGCCCAGAGCAGACAGATTCAGTACAACGGCCTACTCACTGATGCCAGACCCGCCACTACTCAGAGCTACATCTACATCCACAAGACAGAGGAAAATGGTGAGATCCGCCACACCTTCTGCTACTGCCTGGAGACAGATCAGTGGAAAGAGCTGGGAACAGAGCATGAAGAGGCAACAGCCTTGATGCCAGATCCACCAGGGTCATACCTTACCAGCTATGCTGAAAAGGTACATCTAAGGACAGGATAGGACTATGCTAAAGTTACCCATGATCTTATTGTGGCTGCTGAGTAGAGCAAAATTAGGTTTTGTACAGTACATGTACATTTATTTCATACCTTGACGTTTTGCTTTCTTTGTTGGATAAAAGATGTTTGTCACAGGCGGTTGCCGAGGGAACTGTTGCCGGGCAATTCGCCTCCATGTGGCTGAACCATATCACAATGCCACGGATGAAGTCTGGTGTTTCTGCCCTGTGACCTTGACCTGCACACCTGCTCCGGCCATGTTGAAGCCCAGAACCATGCACGCGGCTGTAAGCTGCCTGGAAAGAGTGTATGTCATCGGGGCACGGAGCAAGGGATCGAGAGGGGAGGCCAACAATCTGCTGGAGGTGAGTTTTCTTGATTGGAATAAACTTTGTTAGATATTAGAACCTAAAAGAAGCTTTTTAAAAAAATATTTATCTTCAATCTGTGCAAAACTTTTCTTTGTATTTTACACTTTAGGTGGAATATTATAACCCTCTAAGTGAGATCTGGTGCTCTGTCAGCCCACTCCCCACTGCCATCTTCTACCCAGAGGCCAGTGCCTGTGACAGTGTAATCTATATACTGGGCTCAGAGGTGGAGATCACAGACTCTTTCAACCCTTCTCTCGACTGCTTCTTTTGCTACAACGCCCAAAAGGACCAGTGGAGCCGACTGGTTGCAGAGTTCGGCCAGTTCTTCCATGCTACACTGGTTAAGGCTGTGTCAATCAATAATACACTCCACCTCTGTGACCTGTCCACCTACAAGGTGAGTCAAGAGAAGTTGATTGATTAAATAAATTAAATATAAATATAATTTATAAATATAATTAATTAAATATAAAATAAATTACACTGTTTATCTTTTAATAACATTTAGGTGACTATTGTTTGGGTCGATGCTTAAGGTGATAAAATGTTGTTTAAACACAGCAGACAAGTCAGAAAACATGCCACAGGTGCTTAAAATACTTTATAAAATTTCATCTTTACTTTTTTCTTTATTCAGGTTTACAGTTTTTGCCCAGAGACCTGTGTGTGGAAGGGTGAAGGGTCATTTGAATGTGCTGGGTTCAACGCTGGAGCTGTGGGCATGAGAGACAGAATCTACATTCTGGGAGGAGACTACTCGCCCGATGAGATCACTGATGAAGTTCAGGTAGAAGAGAAAAAACAATCTTTATATCAAAGAAGCTGCTCTGCTTTCCTTCTCGCTGACAAGCTGATAGTCTCAGTCACAGAACAGTTAAAGCTGACTGGGCATCTGTTCTTGAGGGAAGATTTTCATATAAGTATCCATACACTATATATTATCTTTTTTTCTGCAACAGGTGTACTACAGTGGGAGGAGCCAATGGGAGGAAGTGGCACCAATGCCCAGAGCTCTCACTGAGTTCCACTGCCAGCTGATTAGCTTCAACAGATACAGAGATCCATGGGGAGATACAGAATGATAACCGGCAGACACACTCACCATGCAAAGACATGCTTGGCATCCGCGTGCATGACTCCCCCTTTTCTCTTCAAACCCGTGCACATCTCGAGCAATAATAAGAGTTGGTCTTCAGCTAAGTTGAAGCATCCTTTCAGAGATCATCATAAAAGCTCATGAGGCAGTAATTTATTTTTTACATTACAGGTAAATTTGTTCCTTGTCATTGTACGTGTGACATTCCTGCTGTCATGACATGCTTATTGAGGCAATCTAAATGATGAATATTGCCCCTCCTATGGAGGAGCCCTATTCAGTGATTTTAGGAATTACAATCTCACCTGAATGTTTTTCTGCCTTGCAGGGGAGTGGGGAGGGGGTGAATGTGTTCACACAACCAATTGGTCTATTGGCTGTCTTACAATAACAAAAGAAATCTTCCTGTTTTCAAATTTGATTGATTATTATTGCATTGATTATTTATTGACTGATTATTGCAGTAGTACATAAAATGTGCCATAATGACACATCTGAAGGATTGTTACCATGTAAAGAAACACACAATAAAATATAGAATGGTGCTTTAAAAAAAGTCCTTCAATTAAAAATGAAAAGCTACTGTAAGTTTTAAATGGCCTGCTGCATCTTCAGAAAAGGACTGAGATGACGTTCTATATTAGGCTACCGGTTTCTCCCATGGGATTTTTACTATTTTCCTTTCCTTACACATACATTTTTGGCTGGTGGAGAGCTGTTATGCAGTACCAGTATTTTATATTTTCCTACACAAACAAAAAAAACAAAGAACAGACTCGCATCAGTGATTATGTAATCAAACAACTTGCATCATTCTGCTGGTACACTGTCATGTCTCCATGCATGTCCCGTTTCTTCCACATAAGGCTAACAAAAGTCTGCAACTTGTTCTGTTACTGTCAACCAATGAGAAAAGTTGTGGCTTTAAAGAGTACAATAAACTCAAGTTTAAGGAGGAACAAAGTGAAAAAAACTGGTTCTGCCGTGTAAAATCCTGAGTGCATTAGAAGCTTGTATTATGAGACAGAAACCGACACATGTAAGTGTTTAATTGCAAGAAATGAACATGGACAAAATGCTTCATTATTTGTACTGATTGTCTGCTTTATGAGTGAATTCAGTAACTGTGACATTCAGCACTTTATAAAAACAGGAAAACAGACACAAAAGCTTGTTTCAGTGTATTTCAAACCACATGAACAATGCGGTGACATTGGCAGCTGTTGCTTGTGACATTTCATTGCTGACCAGTCTGCACTAGAGTCACTTTTCATGTTGCTTTTGCAATCAAATGCTCTATGGCCTCATATGAGTACCGAAGCTCTGGATCAGGCAAGTAACCTCAGACTAAAAGGGTGATAAAGATGTAAACACCATATCTGAACAAAATTCAGCCCCCAGCAAAGTTCCACATGCTGGCCTCCCTCCTCACATATTTCTCCATCCAAAAATCCCCTTCTACCTCTTGCTCACATCTTCTTTTTTTGCCACTCTAATCTTTAGTCCTGGTAAGTTTTCACAAGCAGCCACATCAGCAGGACAGTGATTAACACGATCATGAAGTTGAGGAACAGCTCCTTCGTCGAGCGGTCCATGGCTGCCAAAAATAGCCGAGATGGTGCGGAGCAAAGGGATCAGCCGCTGAGAAGGACAGGGATGCAGATATGATGTTTGTGGAGAGGTGGAGCTCCTTTATGGACACTAACCAAAGGCCTAAAAGGGAATGGAGAGAAAGAAGAATGATACAAGATCATGCAGACGTTATAGAATCCCATTAAACATTTAAAAAAAACTGCAAAATGTTTCACATAAAACACACCAGAGGATGATACCAGAAGGTTGGATGAAAGCAGCGACCTGGTACCTTTCCTTTATGTGCTCTCAATGAACACCAGGAGAAGATGGAAGAGCTTCTTCTTTACTTCTTTTGCTCTGATGCAGCAGCTTGTTAGTTCTCAGTTGTTCCAGGTCTGCTTCGCAGCATCTGTTGTCCAGTGTTCTGCTGTCACCAGGGGCAGATTCTGCTCCTAAAGTAGCCACCCTCAGCGGACCGCCCATGGCTCACATACACACAGGCTGATGTCACACACCAGCTAAACAACCATTTGAGTGGGTTATTTTCCACTATCTTGTCCACTGGAGGGTTTCCCATCCATGACCATACAGAGTCACTGCTTAGTCACACAAGTTATTTTTACAACCTTGTTGCAGATACTTTGGGGCTTACAGTGGCTCCAAATGCAAGACTTTAATAATCTGATGGATATTTGGAAACTATAACCGTATCACTCGGTAAGGGTTGGACTTTGTTTTGAGGCAGAGAAGAAAATCCAAGCAGTCAATCTAGAATGAAACAGGTGGGATGCTGGTTTCAAAACTAGCGGCAATCCCAGTTTATAAACTGTTTCTTGCATCAACTCTCAACCTGAAGAATTTGTAATATGGAAAAAATGACAAATTCTTGGGCTATCGGCACACACACCTTGGAAATTTCCAATAATCAAAAATCAAATGACTCTAAATGTAATTATGTAAACCTTGAGTGGAATGAAATAGATCAAATCAATATATAGTGTCTGATAATCTTCCAGAGTGAAATAGTGTAAAATCTACAATAAATAAACAAACGAAACGTTCCCATTTCAATGAATCAGTAATGATACAATTAAACCATGTATCTAAAAACCAAATTGGTTGCAGATGCACCGTATTTGTTGCAACATTCATGAAACATGAAACCTTCAGTCTCACTTGAACTTTCTCTACTGTACTGAAATCATGTTATTTGTTTATTTATAAAACACAACAACAACCAAAAACACAACAAACAACATGGCCGGAAGGGACTAGTCTTTAAGAGAATGGTTCTGTTTTCACAAGAAATGAATGATTTAAGCAGCTAGCATTATGGCAACTGTTTAATGGGAAATTTAAAGCTAGCTAAAGGTTGACACACAACTGGAGTCTTTTTTTAAACTTTGATTAAGTTCTTGTCTAAACATATTCAAATATCATCCACTAAAAACTTCATCCTTAGACGTTTACCTTTTAAAATGCCTGCTTCTTTTAGAGGGACTTAATAAAAATGCAACTAATGGACAAGTTAAGCAACAAAGATTTATGGTGCAACAGTTTAACAAAGAGCTGATCAGTGATTAGCGATGCCTTTAAACGTGGAAATGAGAGGAGTGCAGCTGTGACATAAATGCTAATGGTTGGAGAGAGCATAGACATATATATATATCTCTATGGGAGAGAGTTTCTATACCATTTGGAGGCATCCGGGAGGTTCACGGAGGCGTGGATTGGTTGCTGTGTTTAGAAAAATCTAAGAGTGTTCCTCTTGTTTTCACAAGATCCTGATTTCCAGCATTGCTCATAACCTGCTCCTGAGTACACACTCAGTGGTTAACACCCATCATTGAACAGCTTCACTTGACTGGTGGATGAAATGATGCTAGACTTAAAAGAATTTCCATTAAGCAGAGTACACTCAGACTGATGGCAAAGGATTAAAATTCAATATATCTTAGTTGTGTGACAACATGGACTAAACACATAAAATAAATGTTACTCAGTCAGGTTCATTAAGCACTAGTGGTTGATTTGTGTTACCTTTTGACAAAGCTACCTGCTTGTTTCCTCCTATTTCTGAGCTAAACTAAGCTAAGCTGCATAATTAGCTTCCAGCCACAAGAGTTATCACATACAGACAAAAACTTTCCACGTATAGTGGCATTATTCCCTCTTTTGATCTTCCCTCTTTTTGTGGTCATGTTGGCAACGGCGACTATCTTCTTATACGCTTCTTCTCTTTGTTTCCCCGGCACTATGTAAAGAGTTTTGACAGTTCACAACAGCAAGGTTCTCAGCTCATCTCACACCCGACAGCTGCTAAGAGCTGTGTTATCTCTGAACAAGTGCTAAACCCCCTCGACACACAGACCTTCTCCGGGCCACGCCAGGACAAAGCACAAGCCCAGCTCGAACTTTTCCATCAAAAGATACCAAGGTCATTCCCAGAGGACTTAACGGATCAAAAAGGCTGCAATTTTATCCGGCTGCTGCTCTGCCAGCTTCGGACCAACAGCTATTTGACCCAGGGATTCCCATTGTCATGGAGATCCCGTGCTACAGTGATTGAATAATGCAGAGCAGGGCATGCAGGCATCTCAGAGCCGGCTGGACCACAACCCACTGGGTGGGTTTAAGACAGGCGAGCGTTGGCAGGGTTGCCCTCTGAATCAGTGGAGACGAAGTGTCAACAAGGCCTCAGAGACATCATTCCATACATTCTGGGATGCTTCATGTTGGTATTTTAGTGTGTGTGTGCATGTGTGTGTTTATGTGCACGTTAAATGACAGGCTATTATGAGGTAACATTTAATGAGGGGGAAATGTTCCTAGATATTCCAATCATGGAAAAGTCAAGACATTTGCCAAATGAAATCATATCCCTTTGATGTTTTTTTCTGAACACACTTTATTTAAAAAAACAAACAAACAAAAAAAAATTATAATTGTGTGGATACAGAAATGCCAGCAACAGGAGTTTAGCCAATGAGCTACCGGCCATGCGTTTCAGAGTATGTTGACATCCAGCAGCCTACACAAGTGATTCCACATAATTCTGTTACGCTGCTTTTTAGGTATTTGGCTGCTTTAGGTGAATCTATTGTTTAGCTCTGCATGCTAAGAACATTTCTTCCCAAACATGTCTACACAGCCTTATTCTGTTTTCTCACATCCACTGACATTTATACTAATTGGATTCATTATAAAGTTGAAAATTAAAGATTATTTTTGTCTTTAAATACCTAAATATAACTCCTGGTGGGACACCTGTTTGATATCCTGCATTGATAAATGGTACCCAATGGTGATAAATGAGTGAGGATTTTATGAAAGAGTTCTGATATAAAAGGTGCAGAGTATTGTTTTCATGTTAGAGAGAGCAGCAGCAGGCTCTCCTGCCTGACCAGCTGTTGTTTTGCAGACTAAACAGGGTGCTGTTAAGATGGCAAGGGTTTCCCACCGGCCAGCAGCTCGGAATGGCGCGGAGATGGCCAAAGACAGGTGAGGGTTTGAGTACACAACACATCTATGCACAAATCCATGTGCACACATTGATGAACAAATGGTCACAGGCAGAAAGGTGCTTACATGCTGGGACATACTGAAAACATGTTTGGGAAGAACTAATAAGGACCACTGAAAGAGGAGGCAGAAGAGTGAACAGAGCAGACTGGATAAAACATGGACAGAGTACACCAGTACTTATTTCTGATTGGGAAAGACATCTTATTAGGATATAAACAATTGTAAAAGCTGTTGTGTTTTTCTAAAAAATAGTAGCATGTTACATTATTCATTCACAAGCAAATCAAAATGTACTTTTAATTGCTTTGTAACAAGTCAGCAGGGCCTACAGCGTGATACATGGAACATCTTTGTTGGGAGATTTGGGAGGCATGCAGGAAGAAATTATCACCAGAGTTTAATTGAAGCCTCTGTTAATGGAGCCAAAGGGCAGTTGACATGGCAATAGACAACAAGATATGAGAATATGTATCCTGGAGGTGCAAAGACCAAAATGTATTGAATTAGAGTGCCAGTAATGAATTAGAAAGATGCATGTTCTTTTCATGCATTGGAGGTCAATTATATTTTTAGAAGTAAACAGAATGTTTGACTTGAGTTTTTTCATTACAAACTGATGTTAGAACAGAGTCTATCATATGAACCTCATTTATTCCAAATTAGTTGACCCCTTTATCTTCTGCCACTGGTCACTAAGAAACTTTGAAATGATGACTGAAAGGTTAATTTTGCCAAATTAATCTAAAACACAATTTTCGGGCTCACTGCAAGATTTGAATTTTTGAGCCACCATCAAGAAAAGCAAGCATAAATGCTGTAAAATGCCATCTCATCCATTTGTATGGAGGACAGTGAATGTGGGGTGTACTGTTCTTTGGGAAGAAGCATATCTATTTAAAAATATGTTCTTTATCCTCAGATAAAGAAATCCCTTTGGCTTTTTAAACAAAAAGGAGAAACAGAGAAAAATTATAGAGGAGAAAAGTGGGAGCTAATAAAATGCATTTAATTTAAAGCTGAAACCTGGACAAGATAACATTGGGAACATTTGACTTTTTAGAATTATCCTCTTCAAGTCCTGCCAAGAAAAATCAAGAGTAAGTAATACAATGATCTTCACATTATTTTACGTTTTCATTGAATAAATCAAATTTATCTGTATACAGTCAGAATGGTTTAAATCTGCTTGAGTCACAGGGAAAATTCTGTAAATGTCATGTGTTTCTATGAATGAACATTACTATGAATAGTGTAATTAAATCTTTATGTATATCTTCATCGCTGTTTTATGTCGTATTTTGGTATTTTGTGTTGTTTCTTTTGCCCCATAGTCATCTGCCATTTGCTGTGGAAACGACCATTTTCAGTCCGTGTTGCACCCGGACAGGTTTAAACAACGTACCATGGACCCTAACGGCGAAAATAACGTGTGGACCGTCAGAAGGAGTAAAGAGGAGAAAAAAGTGTTTAAAAAACAGTTAAAAGCCAGTCACACTTTACTAAAGCATGAGGGAATCGAAACGGCACAGAAGGTCACTAAGGTACTCCAAAAACAGGCAAAAAATATTCATTCATAAAACTATTTATTGAAATACTTGTTAAGCACGTCGAAGGGTTAGCTGAGAAAAACCGGTTAAATACAGCTTTTCTGGTATAAGAAGTACTATAGAAGATGTATCGGTATGTATTTGCTCCTAATGTTTAAAGATTAAATTAAAATTGGACGACATGTTTTATTAGAAAGTGACAAAAGGGGGATATCACACCTAAGTTGTGTATTAAATTTTTTACAGTAACTTTAAAAATAGTACTCTGTGTAAAATCTACTAAATCTGTCTTTTTTGTAGAGCTTGGTGGTGGCCAACGGGGGTCTTGGGAACAACGTCAGCCGAGAGGAGCTTCTTGCATCCCTAAAAGAGATGGGAGAGGTGGAGAGCCTGGTCATGCCTCCTCACAAGCCCTATGCTTTTGTCACATACAGGTAAAGTTGGATCATTTAGAGAGGCTACCTCATTAGCTGTGGATTCACATTCACTTCTGTTGCTATTGTTGTGTTTCCAGATGTGAAGACAGTGCCCAGAAAGCTCACACCTACCTAAATGGGCAGAAGTTGCAATGTGGGGAGAACAGTATCACTCTCTACCTAAGTTATGTAGACCCAGGTACATTCAGTGGATACTCACACTTAACTACAGGTTTCTTTTGGTATGGACTATACAACGCTAAATTGAACTTTACATTGATGAAGAAAATGTAAAATTTAATTCTTATTGTCCTTGACAATAAGAAACCTGTTTTTGTAAACTGCACTTCCAGCCTCACTGTGTGTGTTTACGTGTGTTTTTGTCCAGTAATCTATAAAGAGAAGGCGTCTGTCCCTTGGCCAGAAGGTTTAGTCTTAGTGGAGGATTTTGTGTCTCCAGAGGAAGAAGCGTTGCTGCTCGCTTCTGTTGATTGGTCGGCCACTCATGATGAAATCACAGGTTCGTGCATGTCTTATTAGTTTCCCTAGTTTAGGCTGCAATGTTGTTCACACCCTGAAAATATTAGTCTTTATAAATGAATTGAACACCATTAATAAGGCAGTCAAAAACCAACAAAAAGCATTTAAAATTTTTATTAATTTCCCCATAGTGTTTGCAAGAGGGGTATTGAATCTTCATGCATTTGACATTTGCAGTTCTCTTAAGAAAATTGGGCTTAAATTTGTAGAATTGCACAAAATACTCTCAGACAAGATGACCGACAGTCTTTGTTTATACAGTTAACTTTTTAAAGTTTGTTTCAATTTAGATAAAGAGTACAAACACTATTGTCTAATTTCCAAATTTCTGAACTCGTTTTAGCTCAAAAAGCTTTGAAGCACAGAAAAGTGAAACATTATGGCTTTGAATTTCGCTATGACAACAACAATGTGGACAAGGACAAGCCGTTACTTGCTGGTAAGCTCTTTTTCCTCTTTAAATCTACACTAAATATTGTTTCCTTCAATCAGAGTTTTAATAGTTGATTTTTCTCGCATTTTGGCTTTATTTGTGTCCAACATGTTAACATTACTCGATGATTATGATCCTACTATGCTGAAATCTGGCGGAGCTTGTCTCATATCATTCTGTGTTTTTAGATACTTAATAATATTACTGTGAAGAAAATGAACAAGAATGTTCATTGGAGTGTGTGTCTCTGTGATTAAAGGGCTTCCTGAGGAGTGTTTACCTGTTTTGGAGCAGTGTTTAAAGAAAGGACACGTCAGCTTCATGCCAGATCAGTTGACTGTTAACCAGTATGAGTCTGGACAAGGTGAGTTACTCTGGCGTCTATTTGCTGTCTGAGTTTTCCACACACAGGCATTAACACATCCATAATTAGCTAGAATACCAGCGTAAGCAAGATGTTTCTCTGATGATATACCACAGTTTTCAACATGAAGGTTTGACATGATCGGACAATCAGCATTTCAGTTCTACTTTAAAATCATCACCTTCCTTCACTTTAAGAATTAAATTTAGGTGCTTCCACTCTTTAAACTTGGGCTCATAAATGCAGTAGGAGGTTAAAGCTCATGTCTTTGCACAAGTGTTAAAAAGTGCATTAGTGTATTTTTCATCCATATTTAGCAGTGTTTTACTTATAAGAAGAAAATAAGTTTGACACCACAAGGTGGCAGCAGAACCTTTCAAAGTTGCAACCAGGAATGATGAACTTTGTCTCTATTTAACCATATAATCTACACTTCATTACAAAATGACCTAGATATTTGACTTTCAAATTCCCTTCTTACCTTTGTCCTGGTGATTGTTCATCCTGTCTTTTTGTTTTCAACATGAACAGGTATTCCTCCCCATGTGGACACTCACTCTGCCTTTGAGGACACTATCTTGTCTCTGAGTCTCGGGGCAAAGGTAAAAGTGTAATGATTGCTGTCATCACCTAATTGATCTTGTTGTGCATCATTGTTGTCTTAAATCAGAGTTTTACACTTAAGGAGTCAAAGGAAAACAGATGTTTGTAAAGAATGATTTTTTAAAAATTAAAGATATTAATGTTAATATAGTGTAATTCCTTTTGTTTCCTGGTTTGATCAAGTAAATCAGGATGCTGTCATAGTGTGTTTGTTGGTGCGCTGTGTTCTGGTTTTGTGTCCATGTGACATTACTGAGAAGATTTTGTTACCACCTTGATTCATCTCATTTATTTCAGTATTCCTGACTCCTTACTGCTTGGTAATTATCAGTTTATAATTATAGCTATTAGAAATTTTGGGACATGTAAATGAACACAAGCTACATGTAGGAGATTTTCCTTCAACATTCAGTCTTTGGACTCGTTTGATTATTCCAGGTGTTACATGGAACAACGTTGAAAATGTCATCTCTTTGGGCTGATAGTCAAAGATGAACTTCCATCTGTCCCTACTTGACTGGAAAGCAGAGGCTAGTCTGTTGGCAATCAGGTGTCATCTGTCGCAGCATCTGCTGCGCTTGCAGACTGACAGACTGAATGTGTGTGTTTGTGTGAAATGCAGTGCAGTCATTGTCCTTGTTTATTCAGTAGAAATTTGAGCCACATATTAAGAATACAGAAGTTCCATCAAGTGACAGAGAACGATAGGAATTAAACTGATGTTCCTAAAAACAGATTTAGGAGTTACAGTTTTAACATGTACTGTACTCTCGTTTGACTTTACTGTGTTTATTCTGATGTGATTTGATTTATTACGAATTCTTAAAGGTTATTTTTCAACAATTATTGATTAATAAAATATAGTTTTGATATCTTGTTTATTAGATGTATATCAAATATGTTTACCATGTTTGATCTACAAGAGAATCTGTTGCATGAAATATAATTTCCTTCATTTTTTATGGAAAGATGCAAATGAGATGCTTTCTTGATTTGAATCAGAACTTGATTGTCATTTGGTTTTTTTTCTTCTCTTTTATTGTGACAAAATATACGCTATTGTACCAGTCATACATTTGGACACACTTACCAGCCAGATTTGATAGGTAGGTGTGTCCAAATTTCTGACTGATAGTTAATGTAAGAATTCAAAACAAAATATTACAACATCAGATCTTTTTTGCTTTCCCCAGCATCCTGCTGCCCCTCAGTGCATTATTTATGCCAATTTATCTGTGCTGCATCACAGATCTGTGGTCATGGTTATTATTTTCAGAATTATTGACTCTCAGACTTTAATCCTGCTGGATTCTCAAGCTCTCAGAGCTGTCCCACCGTTAAATTGTCATGAGCATAAAGACTGGTGTGGGTTCTTTATTGCTTTGCACACTTCTGTAAGTTCACACAATCCAAGACTGAAAAACATGTATTTATTTATTTATATTTTTACATTTTTTTATTATCAGGAAGTAGAGAAGGAGACTACAATCAGTGCTTTTATAGTAGATATGAGAGGGCTGCTTGAGTTAAGAAGGAACAGATACAAGATGATTGTGATTCTCTAAATGGTTTCAATCTAAATGTAACTTTTCTTATTGCGGATCTGAGTATCTTGGTGCAGACTTAATTTACAGGAACAGCTTCTGTTACAATCTGCTGTGATCCAGGGCTTCTTTACCAAACACAGAGTTTGCCTGAGAACAAATTTATATGCTCACACATACAGCTGCACATAGCTGATGACACTGATTTAAAATGGTGGAATGATGTCTGCAAGAAACATGTAAAACAGATTAGACCGTCGTAAGGTATTGAACTTTAGCACATTATGAAAAAATCATCTGGTCCTTAAAATTGAGTAAAGAAACCTCACATGAACAATAACAGATGACTTAATACACCATGTCACTGTTTACTTATGTGCTGTTCATCTAAAGGTTGTATTTACTTAATTGTATGGCCTCCAAAGGGCAGATTAGGTCAGAAATAAAGAGGGAATTTTCTGTAAAAACAAACAGGCTGTTGGAGAGATTAAGGACTTAAAGTAAAATTAGATTAAAGTTACAGTAAGCGAAATAGGCAAGGAACTACATTATATCATTTAATGTCCTCCCAAAGATGAGCTTGAATGTGTGCATTTGAGAGTGTGTGTGTGTGCGTGTGCGTGTGTGTGTGTGTGAGTGAGAGGGAAGGAAGGAGACTGATTAATAGTCTCGTAGGAAAGTGTATCTGCCAGTATCACCATTGATTTAGTCACATTCCACCAGGTTCATTGATTGGGTGATACTCCTCAGATGAACAGCTCAGTCTCATCCTGCCTGTGTGTGTGTGTGTGCACACGCGCGTTTGTGCTGTGGTTTGAGAAAAAGATCCGATAGTTTGTCTGAACTGCAGTCTGTTATACACTTAAACACAAGCCCACGTCTATCTCGCACACACACACAAACACACACACCTCTACTTCACAAAATCCAATCTTCCTGCTGTCAGAACTTTGAGAGATGCTGTTTGAAATTGTGTGGATGTAATTTCCCAGCAGGGCCTGTGCCGTTACGTGCTGCAAAGGAACATTAGGATCAAACAGCAGTGTTGGGTGGAGATGCTTGAGCTGCTTATGAGACACACCAAATGCATCATATATATGATGTTATGTTGTTATTCATCCTGTAAGTCTGGATAGACATCGCCTAAATGATGATTAATTGAGTATTCAGCTGCAAACTTCCTGGATTATAGATGTCAGAATAAGTATAGTGGGGTGGCTTAAGTGGAGTTTTGGCATTAATACCAAAAGTTGTAAGTCTTTTTTTCAAAGTTGGAATACTTTTGACAACATCCTGAATTTTTTTCCGTCTAATTTCCAAATTTTAGCCACATTTTAATCTTTGTTTTTATCGTACCACTCAGTCATAACATCCTTAGACTGGGGCTGTTCTGTGACTCTGTGCTGCCTGTTTCCTGGGTAAACCGATGATTCTCTGCTGCTGCTACTTGTCACAGACGGTGATGGAGTTCCGTCACCCTGACGCTCGTGTCGTTGCCGTGGTGTTGCCAGGAAGGAGCCTCCTGGTGATGAAGGGAGAAAGCAGATACCTCTGGACACATGGGTGAGCTAAGCTGCCTGACTAGTCGTCCTTCCCGCATACCATCTGTAGTTCATGAGCAACAGTATGTCACCACCACACTCTTTGGTTCATGCTCCGGGTTGTTGTTTTTAGTTTGTGTGTCACAGCCGACTTTAACAAACACAGCTGTCTCCTTTCATGTGTCAGGATTACCCCACGAAAGTTTGACATGGTGCCTGCGTGTGAGCCACATCCGGCTGCTCATACAACCCCTGACCCGGGTACCCAAAGCAGTCTCACTTTGAGCAAGAGGGGCACTCGTACGTCTTTCACTTTCCGCAAGATCCGGCATGAGCCCTGCCGCTGTGGTAAGAATGCTTTCTACTTAAAAGTCTGCTAGATGAGCCATTTTTGGAAATTTGGGGCAATAAAGGCCTCTTCAGCCAGGGGGCACCCATTGCAGTTTTCTGGCCGATCACTGATCTTTAAATATCTGACCTGCCGATACTGATTTTTCTTTAGAAGCTTACATCTTCAGTGTACCAATTTTGTTTTATTGAAAAACGAACAATACCCATCCTACAATGCAAACTTTTCAGCTGCACAAGCTGGTTTTCTAAAAATCTAAATGAAAAGCTTTGAGCATTGCTGTCCACATAACAAAAAATATAAGTTCCTTTAAAAACTAGCTCAACAGGTTGAATTTCAGACCGCTTTTGATCCTCTTACTAAAGAAATTATCAATATTTTGCGTTTTTTGCGAAGTAGTTATGATCGATGGGTAAGATCAGTTTCACATGTATTGATCGGCCGATTACTGATACCCCGACATTACGGAAATCAGGGCCCATAAATTGGCCTGCCGATAAATGGGTGCACCCCTACTCTTCAGGGTAAGTGTTGCCCCAATTTCTTCAAGTGTTTCAACATCTATGGAGCACATATGGCTCTGAGTGGGGCACATGTGACTGAGAGTAGTTTTAAGTTGTTCTGCTGGGTTTTATACCTGCAGTCAGTCAATCTGTCCTGTTAGTTACCCAGAAAATGCTGTGACTGTGAGTCTGGATATTTATGTTGTCCTTTGGAGACTTAAATCCATGTCACCTGTCATCACCTCCCATCTCTCCAGCCTTCCCCTCTGCTTGTGACAGTCAGGGGGCACCCTCGGCATCTTCACCATCCGTCCCCTCAATTCCCAGTTGTCATGCCGACGCAGCCCGTTTGGAGGAGGAGTACGTGCACCGAGTCTATGACGCCATTGCGTCCCACTTCAGCAGCACTCGCCACACCCCCTGGCCCCGCGTGTGCCACTTCCTGTCCTTGCTTCCACCTGGCAGTGTGGTAGCTGATGTAGGCTGTGGGAACGGAAAGTACCTCGGTGTGAACCCACAGCTGGTCACAGTGAGTGTCGTCATATGTTACATTAATGTGATACTGTAGTAGTGACCATCATTTTTAGTAAGGCTGGGCAATATATAGAGATTTTCAAATATATCGAGACTTAGGAATATAGAATGAGAGAAGATCGTTTATATTGAGTAAGCTTGTTTTAATTAAAGTATCACCCTTTTAGCTGCACAACTGTATTTCTCATTATGGTCACTGAAAAGTATTTTATATTATTCAAATACACTTCAATTTCAGTCCAATATTTTAATGCACATGTGCTTCTAAGACTTAATGAAAGTACATTTAGCACTCAAGGCTGTACATTTGAACTGTCTCTTTGGTTGCTTGACCCAAAAATATTATATTGAAATATATATCGTGGTTAATAAAAAAAATATTGAGATATAAAATTTGGTTCATATTGCCAAGCCCTATTTTTAAATTTAGAAGAGTCAGTGTAATAACTATGACAGAATACAATTAATGGCCAATATCTCAGGCACATTTATTTCCAGAGCTCATTTAAAACTTTGACAAAGTGCTTTATTGTTAAATAAAACTTACACTGAAAACAATAAGAGCTGGTAAGATATGAAAATGTAATTCAATAAAAAAAATAGTAAAACCTATTTGTAGATTAAAAATGGCATGGAGTTATGATGGCACATATAAACCATGCCACCATCATGAATAATAAAAGGTTTGCCATTTCCTGGAAACTAAATGCAACATAGTTGATTGGAGATTACAAGTGGATAAAAAAGTAAAAATGATGGAAGGCATACTGTGAAAGCTATGTGACACTGAATGACCTGACCTGAATTTGAGGTGCGTAGTCGCTTTTTGCTGTTGTTTAGCCAAACCTATTTTGAAATGGTTGTTTTGGCTTCTTTCTCCCATTTAAATTGAATGTAAAAAAGAAAGCAGTACAAGTTATTAAAAACTGATTACTTCCCCCAGGTTGCATGTGATCATCCTCAAATTAAGCTGATAATCTCCATTTTAAGCCATATTTCTTGTGCTTTGTGAATTAAATAAGCTTACTATCCAAAATAACTCTCTGAATCATAAAGAAATGAAACAACGCTTCAGGAGTTATATATTAGTTTAGCAGCTGAATGGAGCTGAAGTCCACCAGCACTGAACTGTGCGTCTACAAACACTGCAGCGATCACAGCTTCACTGCTCAGCATTCTCATAAAAATGAGACAGGGGAGCTGCGTGAAGCCCTCAGCAGCCAGTGGGAGGTTGCACATGCCAGATATATCTGCTCCAGCATCATGTTTGTTGGGCAGAAGGTTTTAGTTGCTCTGCTTCCTCAAGATAGTGACACAGAACATGCTTTTGGTACTGCTGTCGCATTACAGTTTACTGGAATGGATCAGTAACATATCAAAGAGTGTGATCCATGTTTTCCCTCCGATTTCTGCCGGGTGTCATCTTTGCATTAGCTCAGTTTCCATGGTAAAATCCTAATTTTCTGTTTAGATATGCACACGGGGATATTCATGTTTGGGATTTGGAGGCGCATGTAAGCAGCTTATCCTGACTCAGACCGTAGCTGTAATAAATCATCATTGATTGAGAACTGAGAACTCTGATTATGCAGGTCACACACCAATTTTCTGACTTTTTATTCTTTTTTTTCACCCCCAATTTCCTCTTTCAACCCAGTTTCTTCTCTACTGGTCTTTAATCCTTTTCCTCTTTCTCTTCATCTCCTGTTCCCCGCCTCAGTTATTCCTGCCGCCGTTTAACACTGTTAATATTCTCAGCTTTAATTGAAATGAGGACGGCTGACCTCGAGTGTGTCCGCTGCTGCGTGTGTGTCGTAAATCTCACCATCTCTTTTCACCTCTGTCTCTTTTGGGAAGCGATGGAATGAATCTTGATTGGATTGTTCTCTGAGATTGAATGAATGTGTTGAAAATGATTAGCACTGCCATCCAGCAGTATGTCTCCATCCTTCAGATTTATTAATTTCTTTCTAGCTTACCTCACTTCAACATTTCTCTACATATGCTTCGACCCTTAATCTCTTTTAAAAATTATTCTTACCACTTAATCTACCTTTTCTCCTCTTCCTTCTGTCAAATATGGTCCTTTATTTTTTCTCTTTATCAGCTGTGGTGTTGCTGAGTTTAACTCACCATGCATTTGCCTCGTCTCAGGTGGGATGTGACCGTAGCAGCGCTCTTATCCAGATCTGTGCAGAGAGGGGGTTCCATGCATTTTTATCAGATGCTCTCAGCGTCCCACTGCGAACAGCTTCCTGTGACGCCTGCATCTCCATAGCTGTCATACACCATTTTTCTACACAGGTATGTACATTACTTACCCTAAACCATAAATATTAGGTGACATCTGCTTGAAGTGCATTTAAAGAGAAATGCTTGTTCACAAATCTTGTGTAAAACTTCACTCCCAAACGAAATATCTAAAAGATTTGTGTCTCTGTACTGTTTTCAACTGCTTGAAGTGTTTTTGTTTGAACTCTAAGCTGAGGGAATTAAAATCCTTAAATATTTCAAGAAAAAAAAACATTGTTGTGATGCAATTTATAGATTTGTTTTCAACATAACAAGATAGGAAAGTGTCCCTTTGATTCCTGAAAGTTTGAAAGAGGCAACATCCTTCCTGGCTGAAAATAGATCTGTGCAGTTGCAAAATTAGCTCTTCCATATGAGAGACTTCAGTGTTAAAAATAGTTATTTAACTTTTAGCATGTACCTGAATACCCTCCCTAGCAGTTTACTTCAGAGGGCCTGCAGGCAGAGTCAGAACAGTTTTTTTAATTTAAACAAAATTCCCCAAAATTTTTACTCAAATCAAACCAAACTATTCTGAGTTCTTGAGTTTGACTTTTCTAGATTTTTTGGGACGATGACCGTTGGAAGTAGTGTAATGCAGTGGTTGTGTGTGTTGCAGAGCCGCCGGCTGGAAGCAGTGAAGGAGCTGGTGAGGCTTTTGAAGCCTGGAGGTCTGGCGCTTATCTATGTTTGGGCTTTTGAACAAGAGTACAACAAGCAGAAGTCCAAATATCTCAAAGACCATAACAAAGAGCCTCATGGAGCAGACGGTCCCACTAAGAACCCATCAGAGGACAGACATGAACCCCAAAGAGACAAACAAAGTGGCCATGCCCCAAGCCATTTAGGAGACCACTCCAGTCCTACTGACAGCTTGCAGGATGCTGGCGAAGGCAAGCTCAGTGTGCACACTAATCGCACAGCTTTTAATTCCCAGGACCTTTTGGTTCCCTGGCATCTGAAAGGGGGAACAATGAAAGGTGAAGATGAATCAGCCGGCAGGTTAAGTTCCAGACTCAGTCCAAGTAGTGAAGCCTCTCAGGCCTCTGGTTGTTCTCCAACGTCAGAGCCAGTGAACCCTTCAGCACCTGTTTTTCATCGTTATTACCACGTCTTCCAACAGGGAGAACTGGAGCAGCTGTGTGGTCAGCTGGCTGGAGTCAAAGTGCAGACCAGCTATCATGACCAGGGGAACTGGTGTGTTGTGTTACAGAAGGACTGACCATTTGGAGTAACTATCCACCAATTATTAATTTGGTCAGTTGAGACTCTTTGAGATAGAAATACCAAATTAAAAAATTGATCATGTACTGGAATGTTATGCAATTAAATAATAAATTTAAAGATTTTTCAAAATCTTTGCTGTTTTTGTGACTTTAAAGGTTCCTGCATTGTTAAATGTTTGTTGTACATCCAAGTGTTACACAGCTTCATATCTGGCTTTTTGTATCTTTTTAGCCATTATATATGTTTCTACTTTCAATCTTGTGCTTTTTTCTTCTCTGACTCATCTATGTACATCTATACCCTCCCAAGCATATGGTTATACCTCTGTGAGGGTCTTTTTTAGTTTTTGGTAGACTTTGTACAAGTCTGTCTCTATAGGCTTTTTGCTAGGTGAGATTGTTCAGTCCTTCACTGTGTGTGGGCTTCAAGTTTTGGACACAAACATACAATTATAAAACAGTCCGAAGGCTGACGGCCTAAAACGGTTCTGTTGAATTAAATCCTTTGGCAATTCATATAGCTGAGTACATATAACTTTAGTTTAAGAAAAAGATTTTATGACTCTTTTTGATTAACTATGATTATAATGACTTCACAGCTGCTTAATTTTTTTTACTTGAAAACAGGTGTTCATGCTATTTGACCAATGTTCCAAGTGAAAGCTAAAAGACTGAATAAATGATAGGTTATTGGGCTATTGATGTCTGTCAAGGCAAACATGATTATTTGCTGTGGCGGCCCCTCTGTGGCAGGATGGTAATTTGTTAGGCCAATTTATCCCTGTGGCTCCTCAAACCTCTGACTTTCAGATACAAACACATTATGGGGCTGAGGCAAGTAGGATTATGTGGCTTTTACTGAAATGAAAAACACTGATTAAAAGTGTAAAACAAAACAACCAAAAATGTCTGTCAACAGATTTACTCCTGACTTATGGAATTGTAAAAACAAAGTGTCTATGTGCTAATTTTTGTTTATTTTGGTTGAATGTTCATAAGTCTCACTTCAGGGCAGTTTGTAGCTATAGTTCAAGTTTTCCTTTAATTTAGTTATTTTTATCTTGTTTACAAGAGGGTGGTATCAAATTTGCTAAGTGTCTTTTTCATTTAATAGTTTTTAAGTAAAAACACCTTGGAAGAAGGTCCCTCTTGTGTAAATTTGTGGGCTTGTTTACAAGAGGGTGGTATGAAACTTCATAAGTTTGACTTTCATTTTATTATATTTATGTATCTTTTTTTGTAAATTGTATTTTTCTAATCAAGTCAACAATTTATCAGGTTTATATAAAAATAATTTCTCTGTCTGTAAAGTGCATTCTCGTCAATGGTTGACGTAAAGAGGGACTCTTTTACGACACTTGACAAAAATATTAACGACTGTCATGGCGGCGTACGGGGTCAGTTTTGAAAGTGCAGGCAGTGTCGAAGAAAGAAAGGAAATAAAACGACAACTACGACAAGAGGCTATTGAAAAAGTACGAACTATCGGCTTTGGTTAAATCTTTTTTATATGGACGTGTTTTATTTTTACTGAGATCCGTTTTAGTTTAAATTATACTCCAAGCTATCAAGCTAACAGCTAACGCTTGGTACTGTAGTCCGCCTGCTGTGTCTGTTTAAGGAACTGTCTCAGCCTGTATTAATACATCTCTTTCTAATTTAAAGGTTTACATTACCGGTCGCTTGGCATCTGGTTGATAAATCCTGCGTCTGAACTAACGGATACTGACAGAGTTTACTTGCAGGAAATTACGAGATGAGCTCTGAATGAGACAGATAGCAGACCAGCTCCTTTATTTTAAGATCGTTTAATGTTCCGGCAGTTATTCATCGTCCCCAGTTTAAGGATGAGGTTAGCCTCGTTGAGGTTGTACACTGTGTCACAAATGAGCGTTATCTTCTTGCTGTGCAGCTTGGTTTACACAGACAAGCACAGAGCAGTTGATGGTTTCTATGGATGAAGACCAAAGGTTGTAAACACCTTATCTGCTCAGCTCACCTGTGTCTGAAACTGTCAAAGCAACGAGTATCTATGCTTCAAATCAATAAAGTAAAATTTGAACAGGAAGTGGCTAATAATGACTTAATAGCTCTTTGTTTGCTCTGTGTAACCACGAAAGTAAAATCCATTAGAATAAGAATGTATTCTTCCTGCTCCTTTTCATGCATGGTTGTAGTGACTACACTACACAGGAATATGACTACACTACTACATGTGTGAAACAAATAAAGATGATATGAAAATGAAATGAATTGATCAAATTGGCCATTTTGTCTGCACAGTGGGAATGTAACATGTATTATAAAATTTTATAATGATACCTAATGTCTGTTTATCGACAAGTCGATACAGAAAAGCCTTACTTGACTTGTTGCCTTTCGTTCATCCAAGCCCATCTGTTCAATGCTACATTCAGCCGTGTGGGCATGTTGTGTCATGGAAATGTTCATGATATAGTCTGCACGCGCAATACATTGCTGATTATTTTTTGAGGTAAGTAATTCATGTTATTTCTGTCATCCAGGCTAAGCAAAAATATGAGCGGGAAGAGAGGAAGAAAGACCTTAAAAGGCAGAGAGGGGAGGACACATGGATTCTACCCGAGATCAATCAGAGGCTGCAGGAGATAGAGGAAGTAAGATGCACTCTTTTACACCTTCCTACACATATACGGTAATATTATATGAGCAAGTGCTTAATTGTTGTAGTCGAGTGGATGGTTAGATTAACATTATACCAAGTCACATTTTACTGAGAGTTTTGCAAAATAGTTTGCATTGTCTGTAAAATGTAAAAAAAAGAGAGAGTAGTTTGCTGATTGCTTAAACCCCCACGTAAAGAACTGAAAGCACAATATACCAACCCGATAACCAGTAAAGTTTTGATTTTCTCTCAATTCAGACAAAATGAGAACTGTCAGACCTTCAAATCACGTGATTGAGAAGCACAGTATCACATTTGGTATGAGCTCATGTTGTTATTCAGATTAATTTATTAATTTATCTGTCCGTGTCATGTGATTTGAAGGTTAGTTTTGATTTTGTTTCAATTTAAAGACTGTCCAATGTCCCCAATGTCTGGAATTGGGACGGTATAAAGTCCTCCATCTATTTTATATACCCATTTAATCCAACACATCCCAGCTGCTATCAGGAAAGAGAGAAGGATCTGAATTGAATTGGAATCGGGATATTTTCCATCAACTCTTTCCTGAGTTTCATTATGGTGATTCTCACTCCATCTGTACTTCAGAAAGTCTCAAACAACCAATCATGTTATTGCTATAATGCCATTTAATCCATTATCATCTCATGTGTGTGCTTTTACCTTTAAAACCTTGAGTGATGCACACATTGGCCCTTATTTATTAACTGAAAGTAGACGAAATGTACAACCATTTCCACGCAAGGTTTATCATTTTGAACGTGGGCGTAGGATACAATCAAATCTCATGACAGGTTTGAGATGGTGTACGCAAGTTTGAGTCCGTATTGATTTGCTCTGTAGCTCAGAAAAAAATACTACAGTTTGGTCTTTCACTCTGGAGAGTAAAAGAAATTAAGAGTAATATTTATTAATTTTATTATCATTTACATATTAACAAGAAATTAAGATAATTATAGAAGATAAAAATGTGAACATCCAACAGGAGGGATCTCTAAAGAGCAAAAAGAAGAAGGAGAAGAAATCTAAAAAGAAAAAGGAGAAAAAGAAGAAGGCCAAGAAAGAGAAGAAGACAGAAGCAGAAGATGGCTCGAGCGGCAGTTCAGAGGTAGACAGCTTTTCACCGCTTTTCACGGTTTTTCACTGCAGACCTTCTTTAAATACAGTCAACTTTCAGAGTAACAGCAACAGAATGTGGAATGGAATGGAATGGAATGGAAAAAAGTAGAAATTGAAGCAATTCATTTTTACCCAGACTGAAAATTATTTTCTTCTCTTTTTTTCTTTTTATTTAAATTCGTGTAATGATGCTTCGTGAACTGGAAAAAAATGGGGTCAATACAGTTAAAATGTCAGTCGATGTAGAAAGTTTGTGAATCGATATTTAACAGCCTGTAAACAAACCTCCATAAGGACTGATACGCTGTTCCGTGTCATTGTGCATGTGGAGGGCTGCCATAAACAACAGAATTCAGCACGGCGATGGCAACTTTGGAAAAGAAGACGCTTCTAGTGATGTGTCGTTCAGGAATAAAAACACAGACCTTAATTGTTTCTTTGTATTTTCGCTGTGCACATGGCGTTGGTGTTGCTATTAGTTTCACCGAAGAGGAGTGTACTCCGTGTCAGGAGACAGTTAAGTTTCCAGGAGCATCTATGACGGTGGAGAGGAGGATCTGGAGGGGTCGGACAAGCGCGAGTTCATGTTTTGTTATTATTTTATGCAGTGTTATGTTCTGTTAGTAAGACAAGAGAAAGTTACAGTTTGAGAACAAAAAAGCAGATGTTGAAATAAAATTAAAAAGTCTAAAACAAATTTTTGTTGCATATCGCTGCTTGAGTTGCATCATGCATCCCTAATTGTCAATCATTCTATTTGAGATTTCAAGTTATGCTCAGAACACCTCATGATGCTGTGGTATGACATTTTCATGCTAGTTTTGTTCTTGTGCCAGGAAAAATTACACTATAATCATATCACTGACAAGAAATGATTGACACTGAAAAGGAATTCTAATCTCATCATTCTGTTTCATTTTTGCTGTCGCTGTTTTAGGACTCGGGGCAGGAGTGGGTTGAGGCTCAGTCTGAGACACGGGCTGTCAAACCATGGCAAGTTCCAGAGGAGTCCAAGACTTTAGAGGACAGCCCTGCCCAGAATGTCCAGGTAAAGCTGGTCCCGTGTTGCACAGTTTGTGCACAATTATATCCATAGTTATATGTATAATAGTTTTGTACATATACTCCTCCCTGGATGTAGATAAAAGGAATTTTTATTTGATTTAATTTGCTTTATAACCACATCTGTCATGCTCCGTTACTCTGTTCTTAATAAACTGCACATTTGAAACCATCTGAAAACATCATGTGTTATTTTGCGTTTCTATTTTGATTGTCATGTCTCTCTGCTCCTTCACTGTTTGTCTGTGTCCTGCAGAGAGACGAGTGGATGACTATTGACTTTCTGGCAATGAAAACAACGTCCACGGCAGAAAGACGGGCTGAGAAAGAAAGGCAGAAAGAGGAAGAGCGAGCCAAGGCTCAGGCCATTGAACAGGTGTGTGCTTTTGCTATTGTTCAAGCTAACAGAGTGCATGACATGACACATTGGTTTGTGTTATTCTGATTGGTTTAAACAGGGGGTTTTACTAAGTGTTTGCAGTTGTGCCCATTTTTTCTTATTGATAGCAATTATTCTAGTTGGTGTTTGTGATTTTCTTAGGCTGGTTTACACAAACTGGAGCTAAACCCGTACTGGAAAGATGGAGGGACTGGTCTTCCCCCAGAGGAGGCTGCTGGTACTGCAGGAAAAAAAGGTAACAACAGCGTCAGCTGATACTGTTTAGAAGTTTCCAGTAGTGAGAAAGCAGAATGGTTTCCTCTTATGTAAAATTCTTTGTTTAGTATAATTTTTCTTAACTAGATAAAGACTTTTTACTGTCGGGTTTCGTCAGAAACATCTATTGCGGGCAGGCTAAACTTATTCTTCATTGCACGGTATCTTTTAACTTCTCTTGCTTTTAATGTTTTATGTAAAGCACTTTGAATTGTCTTGTACCTGAAAATGTGCTGTACAAATAAACTTGCCTTGCCTTGCCTTGCCATTGCAGTGCAGAGAAGCTGCAACAAATATTCTCTGCATGTCCTGCTGCTCAGCAGTAATACAAGCTGTTTATTAGAAGAGCCTTACCTTCATCAGCCTTTATTTCGCTTTCTGATTTTTATTTAGTTTCTCCTCTCCTGACTTTGTCATTTCCCTTGTTCTTACTTTTTTCTTTAAGTAAAAGCAGCCATCTTCAATAACAAGCTTAACTGAACTAAACACTGGACCATGAATGAATTATTATTCCAGTCAGTCCTTTTTTAGTTTCTGGTGTGTTCCTCACAGTTGTTTTACATCCTTTTCCTCAACTGCTTCAACTGTCATAGAAAGTCTTCTTTCATTCCTTATTTTGGAAACATTGTTTCGTACCAAGGCAATTTAAATGTTTGTAATGATTGTACAACATTTACTCTTCTTTAGTGGCACATTAGTTACTTTGCTGTATAGCTTTATTTTTCTCATACTTGCCATCTTCTTTTTCTTTAAAGTTTGCCTATGCTTTGACTGTGTATTGGTCTTTGATTTATCTTATTTGATTTTTTTATAGTTGTGTCAGGGAAATTGTTTTGTGGATCCTCATTTCTGAGGCCATACAATAGGAGTCTTGTTTTAGCTTAAACATGGTTTGCTTTGACAAACCATGTGTGCTTACCTCTACACAGGCGGTACAGAGTGCTGTAGAGTTGATGTGGCCCCTCTGTTGTATTCTGTGTCCAGAAACTGCACATAAACAACACTTCTGACTGTGCAAACTACCAGATAAAAATCGAGTTTTGTAAGTGGCAAGTTCCACAGGGAACTGAGTGTTGAATACATTTTTAACTGTTTAGTTTTCAAACTAAATGGACAAGATTAAATGGCAATATACAGCATCAAGTCACGACCAAGAGTGCAACCATTTTATATCAGTTCTGTAATTGATGACAGTTTAATAGATTTTAAAAAGAAGAGTCAGAAATTGGTAAGAAATTGATAGCAAAAGTGAAAAATGAAATTGGTCTGATGTTATTGCTGCAGGGTTTACATTCACTCAGGATTTGAAAAATGTTTTATTTTCATACATAAAAAGCCTTAAACACGAGAAGGCATCTTACCCCCTCTTTTTTCCTCCAGCCAGGCTGATTGGGCATTACCATGTTCTCAGGCAAATACTCAGTGTTGGCCATGAACACAGAGGCTTTATTGGTTTCTCTTAGTACATTTGTCATTCCTTATCGCTCTGGGAGGTTCTATCAACTATTATCCCATGGATTTACTAACCAAATGTATCTGACCTTGGAGTTTTCTCTCTTATGCTATTCTCCTCTTTTTGTACCCGGGTCTGTCTTTCTTATTTACCAGCGTCTGATTCAGCTTTTTAGAGATTATATCATTCAGGATTTGATGTGTTTTCCATCTCCCCAATTTTTGTTCCCTCTTCAGTAACAGTTTATACAACATCTGGTTATGTAGATTTTTATTGACATACCAGTAATTTAATTTTCAAGAACAGTTTATATCTAA